>JAJLTV010000010.1:0-283607 GCA_030568405.1 Myxozyma monticola
CGATAGAAGGACCCACAAGGGTGGGCATCGGAGGCGGAATACCTTCACACGTTAGTCGTATTCCGTGTAGACACGTCGTCAGTAGAACTTCTCACCGTTATGCGCCTCGAGATATTGGTTCATAATTCCCTGCGTGTACGCTCGTATTTCGCCGAATGTACCGGCGTTCAGATTCACTATCGGACCTGTTGCATAAACCGTGTTAGCAGCTCATGCACTCTGTTCTTTTCGAATTGCTGTCACTGACTCTGCATCATCTTGGTCGAGAACTGGAGCAAACGGTCAGCTTCAATGTACGCGTTGGCCGAGGGAACGCCAATGGGCGGAGGTGGCACCACCAGGTTTATCGGTATGTTTTCGGGACGGTGGAGAACCATATTGCGCTGTTGTTGTGCTTAGCTTCGAATGCGGGAATAGAGTGGAATGTTGGTTGAGAATATTTGTATTATATTATGGTTAACTACTTCATCTTCCTATTTGCGTTAACTATGCTGTGTGATACACGCACGTGGTACTTGTGATACACAGACCGGCCGCGTGGCCGCGTCTACACTTGTACTCGATCCCAACTCGCTTTTTTACGTCATAGATACTTCGTCCCTATTCCCCGCGCGATATCTGGCCTCAAAGTATGGTAGAGTGACCGCTGAGATTCTACTAAAAGTGCACGAATGCCGCCTCGGATGGCACAATTGACAATCTTTATGATCAGAACAGACGCAACCGTGAAGAGACAAGAGAGAGAACCAGTAACAAATGCAAACGAACCCGGCAACAAATGTAGAAGCTTCATCATAAATAGTCGCCCAGCTGTATATTAGCACTCTCAGTCCAAAAGACCAGTAATCGCACAATGTTGGTTTTGCGGGTCACAGTAATCCCGAGCGGTACAATTGCAGCTCTCACAAATTGCCCTCACAAGCCGGATCCATATAACGCACTTGCACTCCAAATCTGTCGTCGAATCTGTCGACATTGCCGCGCATCAGCGAATCAGTCGTTCATCCGACTGTAGTAGCTGCTGGTCGTCCAGCAACGACTAGAGCGTCGGATACATATCCGCAGCTATGATGAACAAAGGATCCGCAAGATTAGACGACAGATTTGGCATGGCATGCTAATTCGCTATGTAGAAGAGGTGGTGTCAGGGAATTAATGAAAGCAACAATTCCAGATTTGCAAAGCTCGCCCCCGGACCGAACGGGGCCACTGTGATCCGCAATACCGAACTTGTACGTTCACTATCTTCTGAATTCCAGCCCTCGTCTCGTCGATTGGAGCGCGAATTCTGATAGAGAAGAGTTGTATAACTATGACGCGAAGAGGCGAGGTAAGATCGAGGTTGCGAGGCGGCGGTCGGTTTCTAACAACATCACGTGCAAGCATCAAACAACAAAAACCTTCCCAGGAGACGACCTTCCGTGTTACTTTCATGCTATTTTTATATCCTTATTCGACCATTCCTTAAGATTTGGACAGTAATTAGTCTAGGTTTTGGGAATCGCAGGGCTTCTTTGTATAGAGTGCCGGGCCGTGTGGTGGTGACCGTGGTGGGGACTCCGCTGCGTGCAAACGACACTGATGTACAAGATGAATAATGAATGCCGTGTTTTCCCGTCCTGTGAGGCGAATGAACAAACTAGCATTTGTCGGACCAAACTTAATCGACTTCCTCGTCATGCTTGGACCTTGAGGGTACTCGAGGAGAGAGGGAGCAAGAACTGTGAACGGTAATTAAATGCAATTTTCGGCCGATACTAAAACATTCGCAAAACTCCTTGGATATGCAATCTGCGCGCTATAACATAGCTACAGCATAGCTACAGCAACCGTTCCCCGTCTCTCGTGACCACTTTCTCAAAATACCTCGGCGGGATAACGCCATCCAGTCCATCAGACAGAATCACGCCGTTGTCCGACTTGTAAAACTTGATCCCGTCACCCATCGCCTTTTTCACATCAACATACACAAACACATTCGCCGTCTTCCGCATCCCGCTGACAACTTCCGAGTCCCCCGCCAGCCCGCTAGCCATGTGCACATGATTCCGCTTCATCTTTGAAAGCCCTTGCTTCGCGATCGCGCTCTCGTATACTTTCTTCGTCGTCCCGTGCACCGCGACCGGACACTCGCTCGCGGCCGTGATCGGGACCAGTGCTAGATCTGTGACGCTGATCGAATGTCCCTGGTTCGCGCGGATATACCAACCCACTCCATCACCCTCCCCCTTTTCCCCTTCTCGGAACTCAAGCTTGTACCTCGCTTTATCGTTCTCCTTCACAACCCGCTCGATATCAGCAAACTTGGTGCCTCGGAATCGTGAATGGCGGAGCAGGATCGGCAGAGAAAGAAACCCGTCGGTAGAGATTGGTAGGTGCTCTTTCATGGCACCGTGGCGCAGGATGTAGGATAGTGATTTGCTCAGTTTGACGTCTGGCGAGTCTGGCGCGCGTGGGCGGCGAGGCGGACGGGCGGTGGTTGACATTGTTGACATTGTCAGAAGACCAGGACCAGGACGAAGACAAAAACGAGGGAAGCGACAGATGGCTGTAGAGACCGGTAGGCGCATGCAAATGGTATCTTTGTTCTTCAACAACGTCTGCACTGAGTTCTCTAATTGAGTGATCTAAAATTCAACTTTCAATTCTCTTTTCAAGATCCAAAATAGTCACGTGGCTCACAATCACGTGATCATGTAACGTATTGCTGCGCTAATCCGGAAATAGTAAACAGATCCCCGCGCCAACATCTTATCGCGTCGCGCTTTCGTTCGGACTGTGTGACATTTTTCTCCAACTCTCTTGCCAATTTTGATAGTTCGTCTTTGATAGCTTAGATGCATAGAAGCTGCTTGTCTATATGACGAGCTATATAAATGATTTTAATGGTAAGGAAGGCAGACCGAGTTTAGCCAAAAACGGATAAAGTACGCCGCGAGCCCAGCGGCGTCGCCTGCACAATTCCTGTCCCGAGCTCCATCCAGATAACACGGAGCCTTAAATTCCACCCGACGTCCGCAATTGCTCTTCTTTCTCATCGATATACGTCTCACTTTAGACTTAATTCCGTCGTAAGTCAGCTGAATAGTTACCAAAACCATGCCGACTTCGTTTGAGAACCCGTACAAGAAGGGCGAGTTCCTGCCGACGCTGGACGAGCTGATCGCGTCGAACCCGCCTACCGTGCCGAAGGAAGCTGCTTGGTTCTGGGGCAAGGAGGACGAGGTTTGTAGAATCTTTTCATGACAATTCTCGCAAAGTCAAGCAGTTTACCAACTAAAAGCGCAGGTCGGCCGACTTAACTTGCTCTCGCCAGAGCTCGTCAAAGAAGTCGCAGCAAAGGAAGCCAAACACGGCATCGTGGCCTCACTGAACTGGGACATCACGCTCCCGCTGCACCCGCCCTTTGGCCGTCCCGCGCTCGAATACGAAATCACAGCGAACCCGAACGCGCTGATCCACGACGACACGGTGGTCATGAACGTGCAGTCCGGCTCGCAGTTTGACGGGTTCCGGCATTTCGGGCATATCGCGTGCCAGGTTATGTATAACGGACTGACCCGGGCCGAGATTATGGGTCCCGAGAAGAGTACGCGGTGCGGGATGCAGGCGTGCGCGAAGCATGGGATTGTGGGGCGGGGTGTGTTGCTTGATTTTGCGCGGTACGCGAAGGCGAAGGGGATCGAGTTTGATGCGTTTGAGCGGTACGGAATCACGCTGGAGCAGCTCAAGGCGGTGGCGGAGTGGGAAGGCGTCGAGTTCCAGTTTGGCGATATCCTGCTTGTCCGGACCGGCTGGATGGAGAAATACAACACGTACCTTGCCGCGGGCGAGATCGACAAGCTCGAACAAACGGGCGCCGCGTCGCCTGCCGCGATCGGCGTGGACCAGGGCGACGAGATGAAGACCTGGTTACATGACATGTACTTCTCCGTCGTCGGCGGTGACCAGCCTGCGTTTGAAGCCTGGCCGAGCCGGACGAGCGATTGTCTTCACGAGTACTTGCTTGCGTGCTGGGGCGTGCTGATTGGCGAGATGCTGGATCTGGAGGATTTGGGCGACAAGTGCGCGGAGACGGGCAAGTACTCGTTTTTGTTTACCAGCGCGCCGTTTAATTCGCCGGGCGGAATTGCGACTTTTGCGAATGCGCTGTGTGTGCTGTAGGTGGATCTCAGGTGTGGAGGGGTTTGGTGTATATAGAATAGAGATAGAGATAGAGAACCGAGAGCCATCTGAGACCGCGGACCTGATGACATATCTTCAACTCAACCATTCCCTCAATACCCACTTAACACACAGAATAATCAATATTACAAAAGTACGCACAAAACGCGCCTCGCCCGCTCGGCCATCAAAAGAACAAACCCGCGCGCCACCCCTCCGTCCGCTCCGATCCGATCCGCGTTCGTCCGCGCCGGCCCCAGCCGTACGTCCGTCCGTCAGCGAGCAAGCGTGCGTTTAAAACGACCACCAGCATGCTTTTTATGCTCTCCCGTCGGCAATGATTGCCACCGGAATGCTCGATTTTATTAGCATTCCGGCATCCACCGGAGAGCCGGCTTTAGTATTTTCTGGCGATATGAGAAGCCGCGAGGTAGGTAAGTGAAAACTGTTTTTCCTGTTTAGGAAAGTCGCATACATGTCATAACTAAGTAACTAACAAAAGAAAACTAATTATACAGAACCAGCAAAAAAACCAAGAACGTAACAAAAAACATATAACAAAACTTTTTATAGAATCAACTCGTAAATATCGTAAGACACGCTCAAATCCTAGCCGGCGGAAGAGCCCATATCCAGACCTGCTGGGGCTCTTCCAGACCCGTTCGCACCGCGTACGATTCCGAGCTCTGCGCTTCAAAGATGACTGTACTCGTTAGTGATTCTGGTTTACGTGAAGCGTATAATGTAAACAAGAAAAACGCACCTGGATGTAAGTTTAATAGCGTGTTGCAGAACTTCTTGTTCTCAGCCACGTCCTCGCTCGCGACCGACTCCACAGTCATGGCGGTCGAGGTACTCGTGCTCAACGACGCAGACTCCGAATCCGCAGAATTATTCGAACTCCAAACCGTCATCGGCGACGCCCCACTCTCACCACAACCACCTACAGAATCCGGCGCCGACGCGGTCGCCGCCGCAGCAGCCTCGGCAACGCTCACGAGCTGGTAACTTAAACTCGTCAACACGGCCGCCGCGCTGCGATCGTCGTCGTCCTTCATCTTGATATCACCCGCCAGGATTACCGCCGGCGTCGTGGTCCCCGAATTAGGCACCGACTCGCCGCCCGCCATGATCCGATCCATCTCGCGCTGCACGACGACCCGCGCAAGGTTCTCAAGCACTTTAAATCCTTGCTCGGCGACAACTACTTTCTGCCGTAACTGCTTGCGCAGCTGAATCAGTCTGCTCAGCGCCAGCTTTGAATCATGCGCGCGCTGCGCAAGCGGGTCGCTTGATCCATAGATACTTAACAGTACGCCGGCCGTAAACAGCTGCATGCCGACAAACGCGATCGCATGCGTCTGCTGCGACTTTCCAAAAATCGCGTGTCTCGAGATCTTGGACGTGCGCAACGCCGCGCGCCAGCATAAATCCGTAGACCTGGCAAACGGATCTGGTTTAATAGTACGGCACTGGAAAACCAGCAACGGGCGGTTAATCAAGATCGTTGCGTTGTCATACGCGAGTTGCAGAAACAGTGCTTGCACGGCGAATATGTCTGATTTTACTCTCGCGCGACGGTCTTGCACGGTCGGGTTCGCGGGGTGCTTGTCGTCGTGGTCGGGCAGGATTATGTCGTCGTCAACGTCGCGATCGGCACCAGAGTCGTCGTCAGAGTCTGGCGAGCTGGAGCGAGAGTAGGAGCCGTCTGGTCGGAGCCGGAGGAGGTCCGGCAGATCGGCGAACCAGGAGTCGAGACTTGCTTGTAATGCGCGCACGGAGGCGAGTGTTGTTTGCACGTCTGCTTGCTTGGCCGGCGAGTCCGTGTGGTGGTAGAGGTCTCGCATGGCGCGGCCGAGGATGACGTAGAATTGGGCTTTGTGTCGTTGGTAGGTTAACAAAGTCGGTAGTCGAGATTGCGAAGACGGGCTGGCGGGCTCGTGCTTGATGTCGTCTTCGATCATCAAAAACGAGGACTTTCCGTGCGACGGGAACGCGTTGTCGTCGTCGGGAAGCGCAAGATCACAGTCTGTATCCGCAAACCCGAGCGGGGTACCGTAGGACATGGCCATGAGTCTGTCGAGATTGTAGAGCGCCCAGAATACTCGGAGACGAAGTTGTCTGGTCTGGGAATCAGCCGAGACTGACGAGTCTGCGCGGTGGAGACGCTGGGCCTGGGCGGCTTTGATCGCGCAGCCGGCTACAGTACAGGCCGTGTTCGGGTCGCCGTGGTAGAGGTAGATTGTGCTCAGCAAGACGCAAGTCTGCACCGTGGCTAGTGTTCCACACGAGAGTAAATCAGCGAGATGCGAGCGCACGACAAAGAGAAGCTGGGCCATGACGCGGTCGAGGTCGAGCCGGTCATCAGAGCAGCGCTCAAAGATAGTCTCTGCGCGGCGTCTGCGAGCCGGGTGCGTGACGGCGTAGCGGCCGCCAAGCGCGACGACCATGGTCAGCAGCAGCGCGGCGGCAAAGTCGTCGGGAGAGTCTGGGACCGAGGACGGGTTTGCGTCAAAGGCGTCGAGTAGGGCGGCCGAGCGCGCGAGGAAGGATCCTTCGTGCACGACGAGGACGAACCAGTGGAAGGAGTTGAAGTAGACCGCCACGGCGTAGTCGAGCAGCGGACGAGGCGGAAGCCGGGCCAGGATGGCGGCAGTGGAGGGCCGCGAGTGGGACCAGGAGGAGGCTGTGGATTCCGGGTCGGAGTGCGCCGAGAGTGAGGTCGAGGCGGAGTGGCGACGGGGCGCGGGAGAAAGGGGCGGGAGGGTGCGTTGTTGCTGAAGGGGTTGGTGAAGGGATTGCTGCAGAGGCTGCTTTGTAGTGGTTGCTGTTGTAGTGGCTGGTGAAGATGGAGCTGCTGCAGCTGCGGAAGCGTGGTCGTGGTGAAGCGCCGCTGGTCAACCGGGCTCTGCTGGTGCTGTTGGAGCTGCTGGAGGGGTGGTAACTGGCGGTGCGAGCCGTCGGGCGAGAGCAGCATGTGCGGGCGGGCCGAGGCAACGGAGAAGGAGAGCGAGCGCGGGCGGTCGAGAGATTGCTGCTGTTGCTGTTGCTGGTGTTGCTGGTGTTGCTGCTGTTGTTGCGGTTGCTGCTGCTGGATTTGCAGTGCCGGCTGCAGCGAGGACTGCACCGACTGCGGTCCGAACGCGAACCGCGGGATCTTTGCCGGCCGGCGCTCTTCAAAGTCGAGAGCGGCCAGCGACGGCAGCTGCGACGGGCCGAGTCCCAGAGAAGGACCGAGAGAGGAGCCGATGGAAGAGCCCAGGGCGTAGTCGCCCATGCGCGAGGCCGCAGTCGCGGTCGAGGTCGACGAGCCGGACGAGACGGAGGCCGAGCCCGGCCGGCTCACGCAGGCGACGTTGGCGCGCACGCAGAGCGCGCAGGGGCGGTACGAGTCGCACTGGATGTGGTGTTAGCTGGCTAGTAGGGGGTGAAGCAGGAGCAAAGGAGTGCGGGATACCTTGAGCTTCTGCTTACGGCAGCGCACGCACGCTCGCGCGGTGCGTTTCGCGGGCGCGGAGGAGGAGTTGGGGGTGGAGGAGGAGGAGGAGGTCGGCAGGGCTGGCAGTGGCAGTGGTTGTGGTGGTGGTTGCTGGGGCAGCTGGTGGAGCTGGTCGCGGTCGCGGTCGCGGTCGAGGTCGAGCTCGCGGGCGGCCATGGCTGCTGCTGTCGCTACAGGCACAACTGGGCGTCAACAGCGGAGTAAGCAGACCAGCGCGTAAACAGAGGCAGCGAGTGAACAGTAAACAATAAACAGTAAACAATAAACAAGGGAGTAAGCAGAGCAGTCGTTCTCGTCGGTCAGTGGTCGCTCCGCTGGAAACCGAGTGGAAACCGAATTCCGGTCGTTCCAGTTGAGTTGCGCCCGAACGAAGGCCCGCCAACGCTTCTCCGCACGCTCGCCCGCGTTTGCGGGGTAGCCGGCCCTAACCCGCGCCGGTTCCACCGGAGCTAAAACCGCCCGAAAAGCCTCTTTCGCGGCTATATCGATTTAACTATGGCAACGCAACACAACAACAACAAATAACAATGATAAACAACAACAAACAACAACAACAACAACTACAAATAATACAAAAATGCTACAGCTCCTCCCACCCAAACACGAGCTCCGACGCGCGCCGCCCCAGCGCGCCCAGCCAGCCCGGCCGTGCTCGGCCACCGGACTCCGCCGGAACATCCGCCGCGCGCTTCACGCCCGCCGCGCCCTGCGTAGAGCCGCCCGTAACAAGGCTCGACAGCCCTCGCAGCGACATGCTCGACGACAGCAGCCCGCCCCGCCGCTCCTTCTCCTTGAAAATGCCTTCCGCGCCGCGCACCGCCATGCGCCGCCCCGCGAGCCCGGCCGGCACCGACGTCGAGTGCGCCAGCGTCTTCTTCTCTTGCGCGCCGTCCTCAAAGTAGCTGCCCTGCTTGAAGTAGCTGCTGCTCGCGGGCGGCGGCTGGCGCTGCGTCTGCCGTCGCGGGCCCGCTCGCTCGCTAGACGGCGTAAACAGGTGCTCTTGAGCCTGAGCCTGCGCCTGAGCCTGCGCCGGGCCGTCCTGCGCCTGCTGGCTCTGGCTCGCGCCCGTCAGCAGCGCGTGGATGTTCAGACTCGGCCCACCGCCGCGCCGCAGGCCACCGCTCCCCGAACTCGTCGATCCGCCCGCCGAGCCGCCCGACGCGCCCGACGTCCCCAAACCTGAACCCGAACCCAGCCCGGATCCCGCGCTAAACGGTACGCATCCGATCACGTACGCGCCGTCGCCTAACGCGCGTCCGTTCTCCGCCAGCGCGCGGTTCGCCGCCGTCGCGCTGCGGAACGTGATCTTGAGCCAGTTCTTGCCCGTCTCCACCGCCGCCGGGCCGCGGCCGGCCTCGACATTACTGCGCGCGCCGTCCAGGTGCTCGAGGATCGCGCCGAACCGCGAAAAGTGCTCTACAATCACGGTAGTGAGCTCGGCCGGGAACCCAAACACCACCACGCTCGTGGCCTGCTCGTTGCTGCCGCTCGACGGCCCGTCCACGCTCTGCACCTGCTTCAGCGGCGAACTCGGCCCTTCCTCTATCAGCTCGCTCGAGTTTGCGTTCGCAGTCGCCGTCGCGCTCGCAGTCATCTGGAACGCAAACGGCGACGCGGCGCCCAAATCGTAGATCGACTCCGCCGGCGGCAGGTCATCCGCGAACTCGCTCATATGTCCACCACCGCTCGCGGCCCCCGCACTCTGTCCCTGCCCCTGGCCCTGCCCGCCCCGCGCGTTTCTCGCCTTTGGCGTTCCAAACGACTGTCCACCATGCGTTCTGCCTCGCGCCGCCGACGACAAAGGCGACGCGACCGACTGCCGCGACGGCGTGCCGCCGAACCCCGGTGATCCAGGCACCGAGCCTGATCCAATCGGACTCGCGCCAGCGAAATAACCACCCTGCACGGCCGCGACCGCCGCGTTCTTGTGCCGCATGTGTGTCAAGTGCGATTCCACGTACCGCCGGGACTTGTCGCCCATCGTTGCCCATGACGGCGATGGCGGCACTGCGCGGCCGGGTGAAGCGACCAGGTATGCCGCGGTCGAGGGCACTCCGTTTGACTGTTGCTGCTGCTGCTGAGCTTGTTGAACGTTGTTGAATTGGCTGTTCATCATTGGCTGCTGAGAAGCGGCGGGACTCGAACGCAGATCAAACGTAGACTGCGAATGCATCAGCCCGCTTCGCCCGCCATTAAACGCGGACGCGCCAAACGCAGAAGACGATTGCTGTTGCTGTGGCTGTTGTTGTTGCTGCTGCTGTTGTAATGGTTGGCCAAACTGACTTGGGGTCGTAGAGCTGGAACTACCAAACTGGGGCGTATTTCCAAACAGTCCCGATCCGCCGCTCGTGTTTCCAAACCCAGGCGTGTTATTATTGGTACCGCCGAACCCGCTCGTCGTCGCACTAGTGTTTCCAAACGCCGGCGCCGTGCCAGTATTCCCAAACATCGGCGTCGTATTCGTCGCTGTACCGCCTCCAAACAATCCAGGCGCAGCTCCGCTCCCCGTCGCCGCCCTTTTCGCGTTTGGCGCAGGCGAGTTCATGTTTCCGCTAGACCCTCCAAACAAACTTCCACCCGCCGGCTGCGACGTAGCGCCGAACATAGATCCAGATGATCCAACGTTAGCGGCTCCAAGCTGCGGTGTCGATGGCGGCGCGGGCGCGGCAGGCTGTCCGAATCCAAAGGTCGGCGCTGGTTGTGTCGTCGCTGTGGTGGATGCTGGAGGAGTGTTGAATGAGAAGCCCGAAGGCTGTGATGCGTTGGAGAACATTTTGCTGGTTTAATGACTGTTCATCTATGCTGACTGCTATATAAAACTGCTTTCAATCTTTTCAATCCCGTCAGGGTTGGATCTCTATATAGATGTCGGGATAGATCGAGGGCAACTGCGTGCGAGCGAGTGTTAAACGCGTAGGCGGCTCGAGAAAATCAGGTTTGTTTATTTTTTTATTTATTTTTTTTATTCTTCATACCTTGAAGCGCGTCCGGGTAAGTTCCCACCAGAGCTCAACTTCCCATATAGCGGTCGATAGTATAACTATTACATGTGCCAATAAGTCTAACAGATATGATGGGCTGTAAAAGTAGTCTGGCTCTGCAAATGCAGAGATGTTTGTAAAGTCAGCTGTCATGGGAATGACAAGCAGTATGCAATACTAAAAGACCCAAGAGAAAAGCTGATGATGAGTGATGTGAATATTATCCCACCCGTCCCTTCTTGCCAATATGCAGTATAATCGGGTTCACAGTCTTCTTCTTCCTCGCCGCCAGCGCGACAATATCAAACCTCTTGCCCGGCCCCATCTTCGCCTTCTGCGCCGCCCGCTCCGCCTCGCGCTCGTCAATCAGCGTCCGGTACAGCTCAGCCGAATCGACCGCGCCGCCCAACGCACCCAGCTTGCGCAGCGCTTCCTCGACTACCCTGCCTTCTTCCAAGATCCGTTCCCGCACGTCTCGCGGATTCGTCGTGCGCTCGGCAAAGATCGGGGTCGACCTGTACGTATGATCGGCCGGTAACGGCGGCATCCATTGGGGTATGTATTCTAATTCGGATCTCGCGCGGGTGGAGGGAGCGACCAGTGCCAAGTCTTCTTGCTGCTTATTCCACATGTCTGTCTCTTCTAGTGATGTCGTGGTCGTGGTTGTGGTT
Source organism: Myxozyma monticola (assembly GCA_030568405.1). Lineage (NCBI taxonomy): Eukaryota > Fungi > Ascomycota > Lipomycetes > Lipomycetales > Lipomycetaceae > Myxozyma > Myxozyma monticola. Next base: position 11,316 of record JAJLTV010000010.1, read on the forward strand.
GCGTTTGTGGCCGTCGTCGTTGTCGGCTGTGGTTCTGTCGGTGAACTTGGCGGCTCGAATATGAATTGTGCCCGGATCAGTTCCTGCTCCAGGTCGCTGACTGTGATGCTTTCCTCGGCGAGCAGATATTCAATGTCATGTACACCGGGCTTGCTGCGTCGCTGGATCGTCGTGATCTTGTGTAACCGCGTCATCAGATGTGTCATGTCTATCTCGTCAGTTCCCTCGATTCCTCAAATCAACGTAATGTGGTTCCAACAGCAAAAACTCACACTCTTCACTCAACATTGCAATCATCTGCAACGCAGACGGCGTACAAGGCACCGGCAACGACTGCAAAATAACAGCAGCAGACCGCTGCATGTACACCCCGCCGCCTCCAAAATCAGAAGCCTCCACCACCTCCGGCTCCCGCCCCTTCAATCTCCTCTCCCCATCCTTGACCGCAGACGCAAAGTCAAATTCAGGAACTTTGGAAGCATTCGCGTTGCTTCCAGCCTCGCTCTCTCGACTGCCGTTCCGACCAGGCACAGGCGATCCTGCCGCCGGCGGCGCAGGACTTGGTGAACTGCCGCCGCTCTGCATCAGCTCGCGGAAAGCGCAGACGCAGGTCTATTTTCGGCTATTCCGACACCATATATTTGTACGTTATTCCCACTATTCTGCTGATAACATGGGAATATCTGACGCGGGCCCGAGGTCTGGCGGAATTGATACGTTGGTGGTGCGCGCGTGGTGAGATCGATATTGGATCAAAGTTGTGGTCGTCGTTGCGTGCTGAGCGCTGCGCGCGTGATGGCGCGTACGGGGCTGTGCGGCGCGTATATGTCACGTCTCCACCCTGAATGACCTGGGTTCCCCCTATACATCCCAAAGAATTCCGGTTCTGTTGTATACTTGTATTCTGTGGTGTTATTTAGTCATTGAAAGAAATTACAATGGCTTCCGTCAGCAATTTGGATCAGGACATGGCTGAGCTGCGCAAGTCCAAGTACGACGCTAAGTCGGCCGCAGAGGTGAATACTACTGAACTATCTGACATCCATGCTTGGACGGTCTTGTTGCTAACGAGTTTTCCCAGGCAAAGGCATGGATATCTGGTATTTTGCAACGCGATCTTGGGGATGGCGATCTAATGGATATACTGAAAGACGGTACTGTTCTTTGCGAGTAAGTATACTGAGTTCTGATGATCTTACGCAAGTTACTCACGAGCGCAGATTGGTCACCGCGATTGATCCGAACGCGGGCCTGCGATTCAAGAAATCAGCAATGCCATTCGTGCAAATGGAAAACATCTCAATGTTTCTCCGCGCCGCTACAACTCTCGGCCTCCCGCAATACGACCTCTTTCAAACCGTCGACCTCTACGAAGCCAAGGACCCCGCGCAGGTCCTGCAGACGCTGTACTCGTTCTCAAGGCATGCAAACAAAAAGAACCCCGCGATCCCGCAACTCGGACCGAAACTCGGGTCGAAACGAGAGTCGCCCGTGCGTCCTACGAAAGCGGGGGTGGATATTCCGGCGTGGAATACGCGGCAGTACGGGTACATGGGAGGCGCGAGCCAGGGATCAGAGAAGATTGTCTTTTCGAAACGGCGGGATGTCGTGAATAAACCATAGTCTTCCGGCGTTTCTTTTTGTTTTTTTGGGAGTTAAATTTGGAGTTTCTTTTATCTTTTTGTTCATTTTTTGAGTGGCGTGCGCCAATTTGGTTATTGCGCGGTCTCGCACGCATTCCGTAGCTTCGCGTATATCCCATCGCTGAACATGCAAACTCCCTCCGGCGTGATTAACCTGTACATATTGTTCTTCTCGTACGAGTCCGGCAAAATAATGCCCTGCTCGACACGGACCATGCCCATTATATCCTCGACCTCGGGGATCCGGCCGTAGCTAGGCGGACACCGCAGGTCGTAGATTGCCATGAAATTATCGCCGTACGTGGCCGCGACCGAGGTGAAGAACGCGTCGGTGTGGATGTGTCGTGCAAGCGTGGCATGCATGAGTGGAAGGAAGGACGGGTTGGGTTTGAATGTTGATTCTGTGAATACTTTGACGTCTTGTAGTGAGCCGATTTGGACGGCGGTGGGTTGTGGTGAGAGCGAGAGATTGTGCGCGTCGTGGATGTACTTCACAGGTCAGTATTCAATTGCAATTTAAACAGCAAAAGACAAGAAGGCGTACCACTTGGTCGTTGTTTGAAAGCTTTGAGAGAGAGCGGATCAGACTGATTGTTGGTCGAGTTCGTAATGCTGGCCGCAGCGGACGGAATACGGCTGTCGCCATATCAATTTCGATCCGGCTTTAATAAGATGGTATCAAAACCTTTTGACTACCGAAATTGAATCTGTTCTGCAAAACTATCTGTAGATTGGTTTATAAGATGCTGTAATGCTTTTATCGAGATGCAGGTGTGGATTCTATCTCGAAAGATCATGGGGTACGGGCTCTCGAGGCGATATACAAAATTCCCAAATTCCCAAGCGCGTCAATCGCGTCGAGCCTTCGACGTTTTTACGATCTTGGTTGATTTATTCCAATTAACATGGAGTGCTTGCTTTCATAAACTCCTCGGAATTCGGAAGCATACATGGATAGATGATAGATTTATATTAGTTATTTTGGCCCGATCAAGCTGAGACGAAATCGACTAGATAAAAGATAGTGATCTCGACAGCCATTCGCACAATCAACGCCTCAAGACTCGTCTAGCTAGCTGCTTAATAGTTATATGTTTTTAAATTTTATTTTAAGCTGCAATCGACACCTGCATCTAAATGCTATAATCTAACAAACCGAGATGCGTAGTAACGTGACAAAAAGTACTGAGCACATCTAGTTCTTCCCGAGAACCAAAAGAAGAAATGACACCCCCTAACGATCGACCTCACCAAACACAAGATCCATGGTTCCAATGATGGCGACCGCATCAGGAAGGAAATGGCCACGGGCGATGTGGTCGAAGCCAGCCAAATGGGCGAAACCGGGCGCGCGAATCTTGCACCGGTATGGGCGTTCGCTGCCGTCAGAGACGACGTAGACACCCCTGTATTATCTCGTTAGAATGATCAAGAAGCATAACGATACAAGGTTCAACTTACATTTCTCCCTTGGGTGCCTCGATGGCGGTGTAGGTCTCACCGGCAGGGACAGAGTATCCCTTGGTGAAGAGCAAGAAGTGGTGGATCAAGCTCTCCATATCCTCCTTCATCATGCTGCGAGGCGGCGGGCTAATCTTGTAGTCCTCGACCTTGACAGGTCCGGCCGGCATGTCGTTCAAGCACTGGTGAATAATACGGAGCGACTGTCTGAACTCCGCCATTCTGATGAGGTATCGGTCGTAGCAGTCACCGTTCGAGCCAACGGGAACGTCAAAGTCGATCTTGTCGTAGACCTCGTACGGCTGGTTCTTGCGGATATCGTAAAGCACACCCGATCCACGCATCATGACACCACTGAACGAGTAGTTCAGCACTTCCTCGGCGGTCATCACGCCGACGCCAATTGTTCGCAGCTTCCAGATACGGTTATCGGTGAGAAGTTCCTCGACTTCGTCAATTCGGTCACCAAACTGAGTCGCCCACATGTAGATATCGTCGAGAAGACCCGGAGGCAGATCCTGCGAAACACCGCCTGGTCGGACATACGCCGCGTGGAGACGGGCACCGGATACACGCTCGTAAAACTCCATCAACTTCTCACGCTCCTCCATACCCCACAAGAAAGGGGTCAGGGCACCGACATCCATAGCGTGGGACAGGACGGACATGAGATGGTTGAGAACGCGTGAGATTTCGGCAAAGAGAACACGAATGTATTTGGCGCGGACGGGGATGTCGATGTTAAGGAGCTTCTCGACTGCCAGGGCGAAGACCTGCTCGTTCGACATCATGGAGACCTGCATTGTTGTCAGCGAGCGAATATGAAACACTACTTACCAAACCACATACGTAATCGAGTCGGTCAAAGTAGGGAAGGGCCTGGAGATATGTCTTGTACTCTGCAACTGGTGAGCGCCTGTCGGGCATATTCTATCTGTATATCGGACCCAATGCGTACCTATCAGCTTCTCCGTGCCTCTGTGCAGCAGTCCGACGTGCGGATCCGACCGAATGATTTCTTCTCCGTGAAGTTCGAGAATGAGACGAAGCACACCGTGAGCAGCCGGATGCTGCGGGCCGAAGTTGACTGTGAAGGCTCGGATTTTCCGGTTGCGCTGGTTGATGAGATCGTGTCCGGTCTCTGCACAAAGACGGGTCAGTATGTATTCCTCCTCTGATATTTCACTGCAATTGACAAGACTAGGACCGCGTACGCCTGTTAAAGGAGTTGGTGAGCTCGTCGGCGGGCATTTCCTCGAGCCTGGTGCCGGTGTACTGAATGTCTTCTTCAGCGCGAGCGGCAGCGCTGGCCAGGAACGCGCGCCGGCCCAGCGCGGCGCGGGGCGCGAACTGGCGACGCACGGCGTGCCGGAAAAGCAGGGGCGTCCTCAGCATGGCGGATACGGGGCCTGGTCGTGGGGAGGAGGGACGGAACTTGTCGTGAAGCGCGTTCGCGTGGAGGTTTGTTTCGCGGCGCCGGACTCGCTCGACAAATCGCGAAAAGGCGGCGTGCCGATTGGACCGGCATAGCCGCGCCGCGCCTGCGCGCTTGTGCCGCTTACCCGGATCGAATTGCAAACCTTAAACTTGACTTAAGGTTTCAAATTTTTCGTTGGGACAACTTTTTTGGACCGCAGGACCAGACGACTCCGGCTGCAGAACAGCGGAGCAGCAGAAGAACTGCAACAACCACAGCCATGGCAGACACGAGCAAGAGAAACCGCGTGGGCATAGAGCACGACCGCGTGACTGATGTATGTTTACTGCGTTGCACGCGAGATCCGCGCAGATTCAGAGCTGACTGAGCAGGTGTCGAGCACAGATTTTCCGGGATACTACCCGGGCGAGGACCACTCCTGGAGCCTCGACAAGTTCAAAGACGTGTGTTTATTCTTTGCTATATCTCTGGCGGAGCGAGGCAGCTGACACTATTGCAGACCTTTAAAGTGGACATCTCGTACCTGACAGAAACCACCTCCGAGTTTGATCTGATTGGAGTTGATCCCTCCATCGCGAACGCGTTTCGACGAATCATGATTTCCGAAATCCCTACTCTGGCGATCGAGTACGTGTACATCGAGAACAACACCTCAATAGTGCAAGATGAGGTTCTGGCACACAGACTCGGTCTTATTCCGCTCAAGGCCAACCCTGACTACCTGCGCTGGTTCAAGAGTAAGCGCACATCCTGTAGCTTCTGCACCGAATTCTCGCTAACTTAGATTCAGAGGACGATCCGGATTTTGAACCCACAGACTACGACACGGTTGTGCTGCATCTCTCGGCCAAGTGTACCGCCAACCCCGACGCTCCCGAGGGCACCACCGACCCCAAGCTTCTGTACAACAACGCACATGTCTACGCCAAAGATATCCGATACGAGCCACAGGGTCGCCAGTCAGAGTGGTTTCCCAACGGCATTGAGGCTACAAACCCGGACATTCTGATTGCCAAGATGCGGCCAGGCCAGGAAATCGAGCTCACGATGCATTGTATACTTGGTATCGGTCAGGACCACGCCAAGTTTAGTCCCGTGGCCACCGCTAGTTACAGACTTCTTCCGACAATCGACATCATCAGCGAGCCGCTGACCGGAGATCTCGCTCAGAAGTTCAAAAACTGCTTCCCCAAGGGCGTCGTCCGCATCAACTCCAAGGGCGAGGCATATGTCAAGGATGCACGGAAAGACACGGTGTCTCGAGAGGTTCTGCGCCATCCGGAATTTGAAGGACGGGTGAAGCTTGGCCGCCAGCGTGACCATTTCATTTTCTCCGTGGAATCAACAGGGGCCATGACACCGGACGACATTTTCTTGAAGAGCGTGCAGCTGCTGAAAAAGAAGTGCCAGATTCTTCGGAAATTTAATCTGCGAAGTTAGTCGCCAGTTGGTTGTAAGTTTGGAGCATATGTGCAAAAAGGTCTCGTTGTATTATAGTAATGGAGTTTATACATAAATCAGCCGTATATGCAAGTTGCAGACTTACAGCTTGCACAGGGAGAGCAGCCTCTTGTGTTCCGTAGACATGTGGCTAGTATTATGATATTATACAACCTCAAAACGTGCAGTCGCCTAAAGCAACCTGGAGCCAAAATGTCCTCGTGACAGATCTCGCTTGTGTGGTCGTGACTGTGATCCTCATTAATGCGTAATTGTTGCTATGCGATTTTAAACGGTATCGTCGTGATACACAAATCTAGAGAGAACGTCAACATATCATCTAGCTATGAGGGAAGCACAGAGCGTACCTTGTGTTCTTCGGGCTGATAGGGGCGTGCGCCACGTAGCGTGCATCGTCTGGCGGCCGTTCTATCGATTTAGTACATAACCACTTGAAAAAATAAAGAACTTGCAACTCGCACCATTCTTATCGTTTCCGGCCAACATGGACTGAATCGACATAGAAACTGACGCCACAGTTTGAATAGGTGACCATCCTGATCCTAGAACATCTGTGATCTGTCAGCATCCAGCCCACTAGCACCCGTACTGCAAATGATCACTAACCCAAGCAGATATGTCCGTTACTATACACAGGTTAGAACTGTTGTTATATCGCATCATTCTGTTCCGCTCACCTGTAAACATGCGGATGCATGGGGATCTCCCGTCCGTACGACTGAATGAACTGAACCTCCGGAGCGTCGATGGGATACGACGCAGAGAATCTAAATTGCAGACGAAACGTCTTGCCGACATATATTGGGTTATCGTCCATCACTTGGATGTCGATAAGCCATATTCGAAAGTCCTCAGCCTGGAAGACCGAGATTCCTGGACGGGCAAGTTAGTTGGACGCAGCTCGCGCGGTGGATCTCTGTTGCTTAACGTACCCACTGCCGGATTCGCCTTGAGGTCGTTCAGCTCGCGACCGAGACGCTTTGTAAACCCACCGATCATCCCGAATAGCAGTACGAGTAGTTTAGGCTGGCGCAGAACGACAGCGCGATACTCGTGATGATGTTTCCTGAACGACTGTGGAGCAGTGGATCAAGGCGATGACACAAGACCCTCGCGCGCTTGCAGCTGCGGCTCACCGGCACGAATACGGCTGTAAGTGATATTTGGCCCAAACCGCTTCCCCTTAATCTGTACTCCCTACCACGCTCCCAATTGCTCGCGCGTCCCACTTCCAGGACCTCGTTCGTCCTCTTTCCCTGGTTTAGACGTGTGAGCATTTGTTGCGCCAACGAAGAACTCTCGCAGACATGAAGCCCAAGAAGTACGGACGCGATCCGCTGAAGTTCGATCTCTTCCCGACCGCCAGACTACCACAGCATGTGTTTGAGCGCATACGGGGCAAGCCCCTGCTGCTGCTCGAGGACTGCGCCTTTTTCAACATGAAGGGACAGATGATTAACATCACCTCGAGCTCGCAGATGCGTCTTTTCTACGCCGTCGGGACCGTGGTCAACCGTCGTTTGCGAAACATTGCAGGTAACTCGCACTTCTGCTGTTGGCCTGATGATAGGCAGGGCGATAGGACTGACAGAGCGTGTGCTTATAGAACTTCTGCCGGAGATCGAGCACGAGGATTCTGAGAAAATAGTACTGCAGACAGACCCGATATTGCGCCTGACTATCGAATATCCGGAGGAGTACGACGAGATTCACATGTTCGTATACACTCCGACCATCAACTACTGTATTCTACGGCCACATAGTGCCTACGAAGTTGCCTGGTCATATATTCTTAACTCAGTCAGAATATGGCGTAAGTGAAGGTCACCGCTGTGCGCGCAGTTGAATATAAGCTAAGATCATGAATCAGATTTCATTAGCATGAATGTGCCTCGTGACCCCCGCCGTCCGGTGGAGGACCTTATGGATGATGTATGCAAGGTTTATGACTTGGCATCTTTTAGTTTGAACTACTAACACCTGTTATATAGTATGCGCGGATGTACTACGGTGTACGCGAACCTATGCGGGCTCTCCAGAACGCCTCTTTCTTTATCGCTTCCTGCATGGTACGCTCTCAAGAGTTGTGGATAGACACTGCTGTCTACAAAGAAATAACTAAAACTGGGGTATGCGTCTCTTCTTTTCATTGTATTCTCTCAATTCCATCAGGATCAATCTAATGGTGTGTAGACTTTCGCAGAAGCTGCAGGCGCCTTGCTTCGTGATGCGCAGCTGAACATATTTCCTCGACCATTTGAAATGAGAAATGAACCTAGTCCTCAACGCTCTATTGTCTTGCTAGACGTCAAGTTACTTTCTCCTTCGGAATGTCATGGGACCTACTATACGAAACAACGCCGCCGCATCAAAGAGAACAAGAGGACTACTGACAGGATAAAACCTGAATTTGCTGCTAACAGCGATGCGGAGGGTTCCACATCTTCAAAGGCACTATCAGACAAAATCGATGGCTATGCTGAAGACCCCGATTTTGCAAATTTTCAACCACCAAAGCGGATGGCTGAGGAAATCAGCTCGTTTGCGCGAGAACCGCAGAGCTTTCAGTACGAAAATCCGCCAAAACGGCCTCGAGTGATGCCACAAGATTCAGATCCGAGGTCGAAGGATTGGGATACGGTGCAACCTGGCTATGTATCAAGAGATCGGGATCCTAGGAATATGTCATGGGATGACGGTTTCCGATCTAATTCGTCTCCTAGAGCTGGCGACGATCAGATGGCACAGACGGGTTTGAGGACAGAGTTAAAGGGGCCGCCTCGTGGACCAAGCAGGGATGCCGCTATGCGACCAACTGGACCGGATGTGCCTCCGTTCGCTGTGCATCCTCCCCTTCACGCAAAATCAGCGGCATTCCCTCTGTCTTCCGCGAGCGGTTCAACTGCACCACCTACTCCAACAACTTATAGCTTAACTGGCTCTCAGTCAGATCGGAACATTTCAAAGCCCACAATTTCCGGAGCCGAGACTGATGTCCCGTCATCGCGACCACTGATGCGCACAAAGTCGTCAACTTCATCTACCCCAGCAATCACAAATATGTTGATCATGTCAAATCCATACGAAGCTGTCGTGGCTCGATCAGGATATACCAGTTGGCGAATGGAACAGCATCGCGCAGGAATGTTGATGGATAAATCGGTGTCTAAAAATTTCCTTGATTCTAGCCGAGATCCAAGAACTGAAAATGGTCTGGAAAGCTACAAGAAAGTTCTTAGGGACCGGGATGCCATCGCACCTAGTATTCCTGATATGGCAGCTTTCAGACAGACGTCAGCCAGCGAACCAAGTCCAATACAAGCTGCGCCCCAGAAGCCTGCAGTGGAAAGCTCTTCTACCGAGTCATATGCCAGTCTGATGGAGAAGCTCAAGATACAGGCTACTAATATTTCACCTCCGAAGAAGAAAGCTACCGATCCTCGACTCAATCTAAGATCATCAGCACCTTCTACGCCAGTGATTTCTCCGGCTTCATTGCCTCCCGTCCTCAGGAGTGTTGGAAGACCTAGAAAGGCTGGAAGCGAGAAGAGCCTGTTACGCAAGGGTTCTGCAGACGCAGAGGCTGATGCTATGGAGGATATAGTACAAGACAGTATTACCGTACAACAGTCTAGAAGCGATACATTGAGGAACAAGAAACAGGGCGCCGTCATAACAAAAGGCAAAGATGACAGTGATATGGCTACGAAAGGCAAACCATCATCACGTTCAGAAACAGTGAGCGCAAAAGCTACCACAGTAAGCAGCGAAGACGTTGAAATGGTGGATAAGGATTATGATGATCGCACTGTGACGAACAGTAGCGTGAATGCCAGCAAAGACTTTGAAAATGAAGCTAAGGACAGTGGTGATACCGTTATGAAAGACAGTGAACCTTCCAGCTCAGCTCCACCATCAAAAGCTCAGCGACCCGCTGGTTCTGGAGAAGAATTTGATACTATTGTTCTTAGTGATTACTATCACCGAAAGGCTTCTCAAGGAGTATCTGAAGACGGTGACAGTTTACCAAAATTGCTTCCGCAATCACCTCCGTTAACGCCAGATATTGACGAGTCATTGGAGAGTGCGAATGGAGATACCGGAGCACCTCCCTTTTCGGTGATGCCTCTCCTGCCAGCCAAAGCAAGCGCAGAATCAAACATCTGGACCTGCCCGTACAAGAATTGCGGGTTTGTCGTTATTGACTCGACATTGGGCCCTGAGATTAATCAGATTGAGGCGCATGTAAGGGTGCATGCGGCTGAAGCGGAAACCGGAAAATCGGAAAGTTTGAGTCAGTCCGCTGGTAACTCCTCGGCTCCGGCGACTCCTTCCACGGCCACTACTCCTACCGGCAGACCTGTACAGCGCGCCAGAAGAGGACGGCGGATTGGAATCAGATCTTCAGTTCCCAGAACTCTGGAAGTCACAGGCATCGAGTAAGTTTGCTTCCTTCCAATTCTACATGTCCCTTTCGTTTATCTGTACTAACAAATCGTAAAGTGCTCTGATTAAGAAAATCGAGAAGAATGCTATCGATTGGCAGCGGAAGCAAAATAACTTGTAATCAATGACCTAATGACCTTGTTAATTGTGTGATTGAAATCGTGGGGTATGCGACGAAATTTAACGTCGTTTTAAGGAATGAAGCCCAGCATATGTAAGGGTTGGCGTTGTTGCTTTTAGTTTTTTATATTTTTAGTGTACAAGGTAGTTTAAATCGGATTCATATATGGCTAATCAAGCGTCTCTATTGTTTTGTTAATGGTATGGTTTTATGGTTCAATAAACAAGTAAACTATTCAATGTACAACACAAAATGAGACAAAAGATCGCACATGCGCGACTCTCGAAAATCTATCTACCAATCATCATCCTCGTCACTATCTCCTCTCGATCTCATCCTACTGTGCCTCGCCTTCAACGCTTCCGCAAGACCAGAGGTAGTCACCGCCGGAGTCGCTGCCACCGGCTGCTGCTGCTGCTGCTGCTGCTGCGCATATGCCTGTTGTTGCTGCTGCTGCTGAGCATATCCATTTGTTTGCTGCTGCTGTGGAGGTGGAGGAGGCGGCGGCGGGACATACGCCGCTGAGCCCACTACTTCTTCCAAATACGCCGCAGGAGTCCAACCTTCGACCGTCGAACCTGGCTTCTTCGCCAAATACCATCCATTCCCTTCCCTGTTCACGACGATAACAATTTCATCTTTCCGAATCGACAACTGATTTGATCCCTGTGCCTCAAAATCAAACAACGCTTTAAACGTAGGCTCCGCAGGTGGCGGTGGCTGAACTGCTTGAGGAGGCGGTGGTGGTGGAGGCGGTTTCGCAGAAGTCGCTGCTGCAGGCTGAGCGACGGCAGCCGGCTGCGGTTGTCGCGCAGGTTGCGGTCTTGCCATTGCCGGCTTGCTCGCCGCTGGTCTGGGAGCAGCAGGACGTGCTTGCGGCGTTGGTGCAGGCGCACGGCGCCCGCTTGTCGCTGCTACAGCGGCAGATACAGCTGCGGCAGTAGGTTGAGATTGAGGCTGCGCTTGTGCTTGTGCTGGCATCGCATAAGCCGTATGTCCATTTGCCGTTCCGTTGCGTGCCGGAGTGGGAACTGGGGCACGAGCAGCCTGTGGCACGGGCTGAGCCTGTGCTTGAACCGGCGCTGCAGCCTGTTGAGAAGACAACTCGTATCCGGCGGGAGCATTGCCGCCACCACGGCGAAGAAGCTTTCCTTGCCCAACAGGCTTTGCAGCAATTGTATTCTTGCGCCGCGGGTTCGGCCTGGATCTGCTGCTTGCAGGCTGTCCAGGAGCCACGCGGACGGCTCCACTCTTGTAAACATCGTCGCGAGGAACGCTTGGATCTTTCTGAAACTTGACGGTAGTCTTCTTGCCCGGTTTTTTGCAGTAATCCACCGTCGCCGCAATTCTCACTTCGACCGAGGGCAACACCATTTTCAGCCTTGTAACCAACTCCGTCTTAAACACGCACCAAAGCAATGGATCCGCCTCTTGGTTCGAATTCAGCCCAACCGCTACCCAATCATCTCTCAGATTCGACAGTCCTACAGATCTGATTTGGCCGATAGGAATAACGTGCTCGTTCTGAATAACCAACTGCCGATTCACAACTGTCTCGGAAATGATATACAGCGCTTTAGAAGTAAGCACGAGGACACGCGGCATACGCACACTAGTTCGTCCCAGTTTAGCTATCAGCTGCTCGCCACGGCATGAAAAGTGAACCAGCTCCTTTGACGAGATATTTGCGCCGCTTCGAATAAACTCTCCCTGACCACCGGAGTTCCCAATACCAATGTAATCAGCCATGAAACGACGCGAACCAATAATAGACATCGTCCGGCGCTCCTTGCGATTGTTCAAAACTTGATGGCCGTAATCGCGAGTCTGCACGTACTGATTCGAGCCGCTGACACGACGCCATGCTCGCTGAATCCTAATAGCGCATTCAATTCTGTACCGCAGATAGTTTCTCCAGGCACGCTGAATTCTTACTGCCATGTTATGCCAGTATCTGTCACGCATATGCTCCAAAGCAAACAATGTCTCGGGTGTTTTGATGAATGCTTTCGTAGTTCCCATCTGGAATTCTTCTTTAGGAATCGAAGTGTCTTTCATAATCTGCAAAACAGCTGACTGAGCATCGCCTTGCCAGATATAGTCGCCAGCATACGATGTCTTCGGAGACAACAAATAAAATCTCTCTGCAAACTTCTCGAATGTCTGACGGTAAGCGAAACCCGCACGTCTAATTCGGACGTTCTCCTGTAATCCAAGATACTTGATCTGATGCAGTACAGCCTTATCGTCATACTCAGTTGGCGATTTCGACTGATTAGGCTTAATTGTACGAATGTATGAAGGCTGACATTTCATAAGCGTCGAGACTAAATCATTGGCGGACAATTTAATCTTGTCACTCGCAGTAGGCGGTCGTCTCTTGGAGTCGTGGTCCACCTGGTTAGGGAACAACTTGTGAAGGAACGGGTTGGTACTCTTGGCAATCAAATCCAGTAGATCCTTGAGCATCTGATCCTTGTTCTTATCCGTCATGCCGTCAATACGGTAAAGTACATCACCGGCATAATGCTTGATCACGAACTTTCCTTGACGCTGCTCAAAATGAGGGTTCTGTGCCACAAGAGAGAGTCTCTGAGCAAAGGACTGATCTGCTGCACCTGAATCCGCATGAGCCGTAGCAACAGCGTCATTCAGCGCCGCAAAAATACCAGGAGGTCGCTTCTCCTCAATAAGATCGCACACAATCTTGTTGTTGAAATAGTTGATGGGAGTCCACTTGATCTGTTCACGAACGTACTCATCCTGCTCTGTCTTCAGCGTCAGCTGAATGAAAATCTGCTGCAGCTTCTCGTTCACGTAGTTGATGCAGATTTGCTCGAATGAGTTATTCTCAAAAATTTCAAACCCATAAATATCGAGAATACCAATCGTGCGAGCAGCTTGCCCGCGCGTGGCCATTGAAACATTCACTCTCTCAACGATCCAATCGAACAAGTTAGAGTAAATTCCCTTGGCCAGAGCGTCCCGAACAGCACGCGCCTGGGTGACGTTGAGCGGGACCTCGTACACCGATCCACGACGGCCACCACGAGAGGTCTCAACGATTCTGTTGGTGATTGCTTTCTCAACCGACGGAGCATCAACCGCCATCAGATATGCCACAAAGTTGGGAACAGAAGGATCGCGAATGGATGCGTTTCCTTCCGCATTCTCCACGAAATCGAGGTTTCCCAACCAAAGGACCAACGCAAGAATCTTGAAAATATCATCCTGCTCATGCTCATGTAGTCCAATGACCTCCATTGCCTTGATGGTATCCTTGAAATCAACAATATCGTCAATACCCTCAACTGAAGTACATTTTGATGCCGACGTATAAATGTAAGACTCTGGAGGCTGAATACCAAATTGCTCACGATACTTCGAAGAGGCACCCTTGGTGAATTGATAGAAGATATGGAAGTTGCGCTCAGAATTGATCTGTCCGACCACTCGGTTCTTCTCCAAAAGATAGTTTGTGATGTTGGCTCCTACAGGCTCGCCGATGTCGTTGAATTGAATCTGCAAGTATTTTCCATGTCGCGACGAGTTGTTGTTACGCAGTGTCTTGGCACAACCGAACGATTCCAAAAGCGGGTTGGTTGCGAGGACCATGTCCTTAATCTCCTGAATGGACGAAGAAGAATTTCCAGAGACTGAGGCAATGTACTGCATAATACGCTTTGCAGCCTCAGTCTTTCCGGCCCCAGACTCGCCGCTAAATGACAGAGTTAGCTTGGCTTCCTTATAGTCAGACTAAGATTGCAACGCACGAGATGATAACACATTGGTTCTCTTTGTAAGATTTCATGTTATAATAAGAAGCCTCGGCAATGGCAAACACATGAGGAGGCACCTAAAATCGTTAACAAAAGTCCGGTTACATGGCGGAGACTGAGAGTCTGGATCATACCTCTAATCGATTCTTTCCCCGGTAAGATTCGAGCACCTCCTCGGTGTAAATTCCAAGATCCCGGAAGGGATTGATCGAAATCAACTAGCCCAAAGAGTCAGTAAACGCCATCCACACAGTTAAAATAAACACAATTGAGATCATCCGCGATCTCAGTAGTCTGCGTAGTAGCCAGTACGTACCACATGGCCGATATATGTCTACAGATCTTGTCAGCTTCGGATACATAGGATCACTCGCACATATCAGTAACATACATAAATGAGACCGTTCTGGAATCTCTTTTTCAGATTGTCATTAATTGCGTCTTCCGAGACTTTCGACAGAAGCGTGAGATCGGATACTCCGACTTCCTTGCGCTTCGTAGCATCGAACGTGGCCTTCTTGACGGCGTTGCGTTTTGCGGGCTGCTGCGCTGCCTGACCTCCGCCCTGCGCTCTGCGGCCAGCGCGCTTGGTGATGGCCATGAGAGAAGAGTGTGGTCACGAAGAGATCCGTGAACGATGGAGGACCTATGCAATTGCTGGCGGAAAGAGACGGGAATATGTGGTAGGCCTCGTCACCGGCCGGAGCTGACTGAGGCGGTGCGGCAGCTTGCACCTTGTCGTGATAAGCTCTGCTAAATTGGTGTGTCATGCACCTGTTTGTGCTTTAGTAAATTGCATACTAAAATACTGTGTACACAAACCCAGTTTAAAGCACCTTGGCCTCGAGCCGCGTAGCCCATCTACTTTTTTGATCTAGTGCGCTGCTGGGAATAGCAAACTTACAATTTGCACATGTGTGTTCTCAACTATGGAGTTGAATTAATCTTACAACTGAATCAGGCCGATATCTGAATATCATATCAGTTTCATAGTGTATACTGCCGCAAAGTTAAGAATAGCCTCTCTGCGGTGCTGGGACTAATTGAGGGTTTCGGGCTCGACACACGCAGCATACACCAGATCCGCGTGTTCCTTGACCTCTTTCCGGAATTTACGTTATACCGTCTCGCGAGGGTTTCTCTCCTGATAAAAAGGCTAGGTGCTAAAATGGCGGGTAATGAAACACCGACGAGGGATAGCAACTATGTTTTTACTGTTCAATTGAACCGTCCTGGCGAAATTGAGCTCGACAACGACCTGGACGAAGCAACGCGGCAAAAGCTCATAGAATCACAACTGCTACTAAGCGGATCTCCTCTGTCGCCACCTCCTCTGCGGGCCGAGACATATGATTATGCCAGAATAGATCAAGAGACGGATGCGGAACTCGACCCGCAAGTTGTACCAAACGAGCAGCAGTACTCTTATGTGAACAACGCTGCATCTCCACCTTCGACACCCTCGGCAGTTGATCTTGAGCCTGATGTAACTATAACACCATCAATGGCGCAAAATGGCTACTTTGCTGGAATGACGGCTCAGCAACTATCAAATAACTCCAGCGAATTCTACTCCCGCGACCATGCATCTACACAGACCACCAGCACTAGGACCCCATACGAATATACTCGTAATTACTCTCAGAGTAATAGCAGCAGACCAGAATACGTGTCTAGCAGTCGAATGTCAGTTATCAGCTCTAGTGCGAACTTTTTTGACAGGCCCGAAAAGAAGCTGCTTGTTCCGCCGCTTAACTTTGCAATGGTTGCCTCCGGGATTTACAGAAGTGGCCATCCTCTTCCAATCAATTTTCCTTACTTAGAGAAACTGAAGCTGAAGACCATCATGTACGTGCTACGCTTGTTTAACTGGGTAGAGTTCTGCTGACTCGAATGCAGATACTTGAGTGAGAATGACTTGCGCCAGGTCAACGTGGAATGGGCTGCAAAGCAAGGCATCAAAATATTTCATTTCAGAATGGAGAACTGCAAACTCCCGTTTATCGAGAACGATCCTAAAGCCATAGCTGCCGCCTTAAGAGTAGTTGTCGGTAGGTGTTATTCTGGTCTTGTTTGCAAATTGAGATTGTGTCGCTTACGTGTTTAGATTCTCGAAATTTTCCAATCCTGATGCATTCGAATAAGGGCAAGCACCGCGTGGGAGTGCTTGTCGGTGCTATGCGCAAGCTGCTACAGAAGTAAGCACACCCCAGTCTGCATCTTTTTGTGCTCACGCTAACTTGTGCTCTCTCAGATGGAGCTTGGCCAGTATATTTGACGAGTACGGACAGTTTGCAGCCGGTAAAGAAGACAGTGATATTGAGGTACGTGCAGTCACTAGTTATCTGATATTTTAAAACTAACGCCTTACTGCCGTTTAGTTTATTGAGATTTTCAACGAAGTCTTGAAGTACGATCCCAAGTATGCACCCGGATGGCTCCGGTAGCAGAAAAGTCTGAGTTTGCGATTTCATTTTAGCAGCACATATTTGGAAGCCTATGTTGAGATCAAAGAACACGAGATGCATATATTGACAGGCCACAGCCTACGAGCCATCGTCCCTTAGTTGTCATCAATGGTACTATCGAGCCTGACCAACAAGCATGCTGGCCTGGCACCCATGGAGTCATTTGATGACCTGTCTTGTTCTCGGTCTTACGTGTTGACGACCCTGGATTTAGCACGTGCAGTTAAAAGAAGAGAAGAGAAGAGCGGACGATTAGGCGACAATTGGTCTCTCTCTCGGTCTAGACGCGAGCCAATCCTGAGGTGGTAGATTGCTAGATCGGTACTGGCATTCCGGAAAGGGCGATATGGGTAACTCTGCCTGCATGGCAATAGATTTGGTTTAGTTTATGGTCGTAAAATATGGAGCCCTGTACGTGAAAATACGATCGCGAATAAAGTAATTTTTGGTGTCGGATAAAAAGCGCAGAATACGCCCGATTGGGCGTCTGCAGTCCCGAAGCGGCAATTCTGCTCCCGAAGCGGCTGATTTACGACTCGCCTGGGCGGGGACGCGACGCCGTAAACATTATTTATACCGATTGCGCTCCCGGCCTGCTCTGCTTATCGCCTGCAATTGTCCTCCGCAACCCGCTGTGCTGCTTTCGCCATGTCCAAGTATCTGCAGCTCCTCGCGCATCCCACCGAACTGCGTGCCGTGATCCAATGGTCAGTTGTGGTCCCCGGTGGTCTCGTTAGCTATCTTCTCGCTGCCATTCTAACGCATTGTTTCTCGCTCCAGGTCGGTCTGGCACGATCCGCTGTTTCCCAGAGATCCCAGCAAGGAATCAGACAATTTGAAAAGATGCTACCAGCTGATGGAGAAGACGTCGCGAAGCTTCGCGGCTGTTATCGAGGAAATGTCACCGGAGATCCGTCAGGCGGTATGTGAAGTCTCCAGTTCCACGCATTGCAATGCTTATTGCCAATCGGACGCGCCATAATGGCCCTTTCGCGATTCAAAAAGACATATAGTGGCGTGCATTTGAAATTATTTAGATTCTAACGCTGGCGCAGGTCATGATCTTCTATGTTATCTTGCGCGGACTGGACACTGTTGAAGACGACATGACGATTCCGAACAAGGTCAAGCTTCCCATCTTGCGCTCGTTTCACGAAGTTTTGGAGCAGCCCGGATGGACATACAATGACAGTATGTAATTGAGCTGTTTACTTGCGTGTGTGTGTAGGTTTAATGCTAATTAATTAGGCAAGGAGGCGGACGCTGTGGTGCTGGAGGAGTTTGACAAGGTCATCCTCGAGTTTTCACTACTGAAGGATAAGTACAAGGTTATCATCAAAGACATCACGCGGGAAATGGGTTTTGGAATGGCCAAATACTGCGAGGACGATGATTTCAACAAGAAGGGAGTCGAGACCGTGAAGGAGTATGATCTTTACTGCCACTATGTGGCCGGAATTGTTGGCGAAGGAATCACCAGATTGGGTGTCTCAGGCGGGTTTTCTAACCCGAAACTTTTAGAGAGCCCTCACTTGTAAGTCTGCTTGCCAAGACCATTTTTCTCGAAGATACACTAACATGAGCTCTGCAGGCACGAGTCTATGGGTCTCTTCCTTCAGAAGACCAACATTATTCGCGACTACCACGAAGATTTGCTGGACAACCGCCGGTTCTGGCCCAAAGAAATCTGGTCTAAATATGCCAAGAGCTTAGATGACCTTGCCCTCCCTGAGAACCAGGCAGCTGGACTCGATTGTCTGTCCGAGATGGTGGCTGACGCCCTCGAGCATGTTCCCGACTGCATGTACTACTTGGCCGGAATTAAGGAGCAGTCGATGTTTAACTTCTGCGCTATTCCGCAGGTTATGGCTATTGCGACTATGGAGTTAGTTTATCGCAACAAGAAGGTTTTGAGTGGACACGTGAAGATTCGCAAGGGTCTGGCTTGCTCGGTGAGTTCTTTTGTCTGGCTTTATTTTGAGTCTGTTTTTTTCTCATACTGACGCTATTTAGCTGATGCTGCGGTCTGTGAACATCCGTTCGACGTACGAAATTTTCCAGGAGTACTGCCACAAGATCCAGGCGAGAAACACGCCAAAGGATCCTATGTACGTGCGTATCAGCATAGCATGCGCCAAGGTCGACCAGTTCTTCGAGACTGTGTTCCCTACAAAGGTGGAAGAAAAGCCTGTCGCTGTTGCGGCTGCGGCTGAAGAGACGGACTACAAGATGATCATTCTGGGTGTCGTTGGTGTGATTGTGGCGGCCATTATTTACTCAGTTCTCAAGATGGAATGATTACGGTTTGCGAATTGGTCTTAGTTTGATGGTTCTTGAACTTGTTTGGTACGTAATAATTGTTGTATTATTATTGGAATTATAATTGCGGTTAGTTAGCTTTTTAAAGGCTTGGATGATGAATGTTATAGAACGTCACGGGCGTGGAACAATATACTGGTTAACTGCATTACCAACTGACTTATAATCATTGTCAAACCCAAAACTCGGGAATTTATGGTCTCATGAACGCTAAACCAATGTATTGCATAATATACCGCGCATAATGCAGGCGCGGATACCAAATAGAACTATATAATACAACTAAACTCAAACGATGCCACTCTTCTACTTTTCAATTTACAGTAATTATACACCTTACCGAACAGCTCTCATGTATCAGCTGTATGAGCTTGTCCGACATGTCAACGTCCGATTTAGATGTCTTCGATTGCGATACCAAGAATCCAAATGTTGACCATAAAAAATATCAGCGTTGCCGCAAAAATACCGGGGAAGAAAGTGCTTTTGTTGAGATACTCTAATTCGAACCCTTGTTGTAGCCACAGAGCCTGAATTACGTTAGAACTTATACCTCAAAAGCCACTTTGTAATAATTGGACGGAAGTCGCAATCGAAACTCTCTAGAGAAGGCTCCAAAGGTTTGCATTTAACACTGTAGGTAACACTGTACCTGCAGGGTCAAATGCAAACATTTGGAGTCTTCTCTAACGGGTTTCGATTGGGACCCGCGTCCAATTGTTACACATTTCATAATAATCAACATACCTGTGCCAGAGTCCATAGGGCCAGCGCTGTTATTCCAACCCGCTTGTTCTTCAGCATCCTTGAAGATGGAAGATAAAACGGCAACAAGACGATGTACCACATAAAGTACTGACTCGTGCAAACTTTGTTGAAGGTCACGAAAGCAAAAGTCTGAACAAACATAGTCTTTGCCAAATCCTTCTTTGCCAGCATGAATGGCAAAAACATGCCGGAGATGAACAATTGCGGAACAAACGCCAAAGACGGGTACGGTGATTTATACAGAACGTTGGGGGATGATGAGATGTATAATAAAATGTTGTATGGTGAGAAGTTGTGTCGGTGGTCGGAACGCGATAGGTGATGCAGATATGTGTGAATTAGGAACGGCTCCCCGTATCTAGTTAACAGTCAGAAATGATACAGTAGCGGTATGCAGGTAAAACGACTTACAGATAGTACATTGAGCCGGTGAGCGCCGTAAACGATACCAGACTGGCAAGAATAAAGTTGACGCGATCTTTGTTGACCCACTTTAGAATACCATTGCCTAATAGCTTCGGACTGCTGTCAAGTGCCCATAAAATTGAAGGAATGTAGATAATTGGATATATCTTGAAGTGAACGGTATATCCTGCAAGTATGCCCGCAAGAATGATTTTGCGCTCATATACTGCCCATAGGAGAGTAATGACTAATGCTCCAAGTAGCCCCTCCGAGCTGCCGCGTGTGCTGATGGTCGCAACCATAGGATTAAGAAGCCACACGGATGCAAATTTCAAGGCTCGCTGATCTTCCAGCCCACGCAGATAAAATATCCTCAGCATAAGCCACCCTGCAACAATATCGCCAAGCGCAAATAGTAGTTTGCCGAACCAAAAGTACTGTGTTGTTGGCAGTAACAGCCAGGCAAGAATCGGTGTGTATCTGTACGTTTCGCGGTCGTACGGCGAACCACCCTGAGCTGTGAACTTCGAGGCATCGGTGAATACAAAGTAATCAATATCCGTGAACCGGATCTCGGCCGTATTGTCTTGGTACACACCGTAGAAGAAGAAGACTACCCGCATCAGCGCTGCCGACACTATCAAACCGGTAGTTGTAAGCCGCATTTTCGGTCAATTCATTCACGCTGTTCGAGAGATTCAATTGCCCAGAGAAAGAGATCGCGATTTCAAAAAACTAATGCATATGGTCCCCAATCAGTCAGAGGCTCTTTCCGTGTCAATTGTTCCGAGATTACAACTGCTAACTGCCCCCAGTGAGGCACCGGAATCCTCGGGAAAAACGAGCGGCGGCCGGATTATGTACGCTTCCACGGCTGTCAGCGCCAATCAGGTTGGTGCCGGATCTATAGAAGCCCTACCGGTGACTATGAGCCCGTTCAATTGAGAAGTTCAGTGTGCGAATTGCCGTATGTAAATGCAAACAAACAATATTTCTGTCCAGGCGATTAACGAGACATATACGCGCGGAGCCGGACGAGCCCTAAACCTGTGCCGGTTCTGATTAGCGACTGAGGGTTGGGGCAAGCTGAAAATGGACTTCAATCACTCTCGCGCGTTCTGGATGGTTGTTTGCTAGATCGGTCGTACATTTCACACATCGAGCCATTACAGCGGGTCCTACAAGTTCCATCTTCGAATCTCATTCAATTACAGTCCTTTCTCCAGTAGTTTCACAATGGTTAAGCTGACCTCATCCGATGGCGAGACCTTCACAGTCGGTATGCTTGTCACCCTTCCGTTCGTCTCGGCTGATCGCGTGTCGTCATAGCGATTCCCAGCTTTTTCTTGCGACGACAGACGCGTCCTGGGTGGAAGTTTTCGGATTCTAACTTTTTACTATAGAGAAGGAAGTTGCAGAGCGGTCGATTCTGATCAAGAACATGATTGAAGGTAAGACGTCTCGGACGTATGGGCGCTGGGGCTGCATCTCCTTGTTCAGAAAATAACCGTGGCTAGATGTCGGCGAGGCAAGCACCGAAATTCCAATTCCAAACGTGAGTTTAAGCCTAATGTCTTTGATATGAAGATTCTAGTTGATCCGGATTTTAACTCTGTCTAGGTTACCGCCAACGTTCTGAAAAAGGTCCTTGAATGGTGCGAGCACCACAAGTCTGACCCTGCGCCTACCAACGAGGACGAGACCGATGCTCGCAAGAAGTCCACCGACATCGAGGAGTGGGATCAGAAGTTTATGCAGGTTGATCAGGAGATGCTTTTTGAGATCATTTTGGTACGTTGATTGCTATCATGCCTAGTGATATTAAATCTAACATTTCATAACCAGGCTGCGAACTATCTTGATATCAAGGCTCTTCTTGAGGTTGGATGCAAGACCGTTGCCAACATGATCAAGGGCAAGTCCCCCGAGGAAATCCGTCGTACCTTCAACATCCAGAACGACTTTACTCCGGAGGAGGAGGCTCAGATCCGCAGAGAAAACGAGTGGGCTGAGGATCGGTAGATGTGGAAATGCAAAACCTTGTGTGTGATGTCTTTGATTTGCTTTAGGTGTTGATTTGAAATGTGAAGTGCGTAACTACTTGTACGAATTCGGTGGTCTAAGGAATGATCCGATGCAGTTCGGCTTGCGATATTTATGCTTAAGCTTGCCGAATATCGCATTTCGTTCAAGTTCTTTTACTGTGTTGCACATATAGCAACACAACCAATTATCATATCGTCATTTGTCTATTAATACATCGCAAGTCGCAGCATCGATCGCACCAGATCGCAGGTCTTTCAGATCTGGATCGGTTTGCTGATTGCTCTAGACACTTCTGCGGTGTAGAGTAAAAGATAGTCGTTATTCTGAGACGACGCTCAAGGTCTGAGAGCTAAATTGTAAACTTGATCTTTGGATCTTGGTACACCAGAAGCCATAATGAGCCAGGGTCCCAGGTTAACTAATCCGTTGGGCCGTTACTGCCTCAACGACAGAAACAGCTGATGATGTATTCAAGCCCACGTCGCCTGTGGTATCCAAAGGAACGTAAGGTGTGCACACAGCTGTTGTAGTAGTGCTTTACAGAAAGTAGTATAGGGTAAGGGTTGACCCTGTTGCCTGGGCAACAACTGGTAAACAAACACCCTGTTGGGAGAAATTAACCACAACAACGCGCAATTCAACCTATTTATTTACAAGACTTAGAGCTCAGCAACGAGTTCCCTTGCATTGACCAACAGTCAGTTTACACGCGGAAGGAAATTACGACGATTTGAAATGTCACTTCAAAAGAAGCACGTTACAATTGAGTCTCCCGTCAGGGCGCGGTCGCCGCTGACCCCTTCAGCAAGCAGATACGCCGACAATGAGAGTCCAAGCCGGTCAAAATCTCGCAAGGTGATTCTTGTATCTACGCCATCACACAGACGACCGACGAATAGCCTGTTCACCGATAAGAAGCTGGCTGTGCTTTCTCCTATTCGAAGTGCCAACAAGTCGCCATCAAAGCATGTCACGATCGTATCACCAAGCAGGCTTCGCGAGCCATCAGATTCGAAATCTTTACTACGAATTAGACCACAACGTGACATGAATATTGCTGCGATCAATTCTGCTAGGAAGATGAAGGAGAATAATGTGGTTTCTTCGATGAGTTCGTCTCGAATGGATCTCGGGAAGCCGCATCGTCTGTTTGCTGAACCAACATCAAGGAAGCAAGACGCGCTCTTGTGCATGAACGATCAGACAAGCGAAATTTACCAATCACCGACCAGAAGAGCTGCTCCAATTGAAGCCAAGATTGCTAGGTCTTCACAACATTTGGGCCCAAGAATAGCGAGCACACCAGGACTAAAGTCGCCCGCCCGAAGATTACATCAAAGCAATGCCAAACCACTAAAAAACAGTCTGGAGTCATTGCCAGCTATTCTGTTACCGCCTAAAATGGCGCCACTATCAGCTTCTCGCTCTAAACATTCAGGTGCTTCTCAGTCTTCTTCGATGCGACGGACAAGCCCGAGTCGACAAGTGCTCACGGCAAGGGGTGATGAAATCGAGAGTACTACGCCGACACGAAACAGTGGAAGCAAATTCAGAGGTAATTTAGACGTTCCTCATTTAGATTTTGATGAGACTACTCTTACGACCGGTATCGTCAGTGACGCTGTGCGATTGAATAATGAATCAAAGAAGTTGATCATATCACCCAGCTCAAATGACGATGTATTCAGTCCTGACTCGAAGAGCTTACCGACTGAAGATAGTCAACCGATTCAGTCGCCAAATAAGAAGTCGTCAAACAAGAAGCAGGACGAAGTCACTGAGCGGCTTCCAACTGTTACACTTTCGCCGAGTCCTGCCACTCCTTGTGCAGCAACTTCTGAGATGCCTTCGACAAGAGCTACGAGCCAAATTCCGATATTCAGTAGCTCCCGTGGTCGCTCAAGTGAGCAAAGGCTCCGACTTAGCTCTAAAGGGCGCTCTGGGATTGCACCTCGAGCTCCGACAGGCCCTTTGACGGGAGTTATCGCGTTCATTGACGTGCGCACCAGTGAAGGTGACGACGCTTCTGCGTCTTTCTCAGTCATTATTCGAAAGTTAGGGGGCAAGACTGTTAAACAGATGTCTAAATCTGTTACACATGTCATTTTTAAGCAAGGCAGTCCTAAGACCTTACGTGCTGCGGAAAGCCTGAAGATATTTTGTCTTAGCATTTCATGGGTGATTGAATGCAGCAAGGTGCAGCAACGAGTGGATGAGTCTGAGTACTCTGCGACTGTTAGCACAGAGCCGAAGTATATGAGGCATCGGGTATGTTTTTTACTTCTATGAGTTGACTTTGGCTAACTTCGTGAAGCGGCGAAGATCTCTTGAGCCGAAAGCAATCGCGGCAGACATGGACCCATCTAAGTCGCCCAACGTAGCGAACTCAGATCGGGAAGGCGAAGTCTCTGGTAAAGCTTCTGAGACCGTTACTCCGCGAAACGCGTCGACGGACGATTCGAAGGCGTTCCCTCATTTGGATCCTAGCCAGTCATTGGGTATGTTTTTTTTTTTTTTAATTTGTCGTTTGTGCTTTTCTAATACTTACCAGGAGTCGAAAAACTGGGACAAGTAGTGCTCCCTCATCTGCCGCGAATCAGCAGCCCGTTGTCCAAGAAGTGCTGGGTTGCAAGCGATCTACACGATGAGAGCGATGGAGAAAGAGAACAGGATTAGGTATTTTGTCCGGCTTGGGACGCGGCGCATGGGAAACGCGGAGCGTTGGCGACGGGAATGGCAGGTCGAGAAACGCGTGACGGAGGAGCTGGGGATGCAGCTTGATGTGCTGCAGAGTGCGCTTAGGACTCGGGATGAGAGTAATCGTGAACTCGCGAGTTCGAAGATGGCGTTGGCTGCTGAACTGAGGGGTGTGAATGATCGGGCGCGGGAAGTTACTAGTGAGCTGTATAGCATGAGCCAGGAGAATGCGGAGCTGCTGCAGCGGGTGGACAGATACGAGGCTTATGTTGGTGAGCTTGAGTTTGCGCTGGATCAGAGGCCCGGGACGGCCGAGTCGCCTGAGCAGAATGCCGTGAGACGATGCAAAATTGAATGGAGACCGACAACCATATCGGAAGTTCGGGCTCCTTTTACATTTACTGGAAATCACTAAAAGACATGTACCAACTTCTCAAAGAACACCCGAAACGAATAAAGTATCAAAACATAAACAAATAAACACAAATACACGTCTTGAAACGCGTAACAACGTATTCAGAATTCAGAAACAAGAACACGTCACCAAATCATACTACTTCAGGCAAAAACGTAACGAAACGTAAACAAAGAACAACAAAACTGCGGGGGAACGTAGCAAAACATAAATACAAAACCTTAAAACTTCGGAGAAACGTAGCAAAACAAAAACACAAGACCACAATACGCGTCTTAAAACGCGTCTTGGGGCGCGCGTGCATCCATATCGGTTATGTCTCCGACTCAATGATCCTTCTCAACATCTTCCAATTCATCTACGTCATCGACTCTGTGGACGGTGAAGCCAAGAGCCTGACCATGATCGACATCACGACCGACGGGTTCGGATTCATGCTCGCGTTCGGCGACCTTGCCCTCGTGCCCTTCACGTACACCCTGCAGACGCGATTCTTGGCCAAGACGCCAGTCACGCTGGGATTGTACGGCGTCGCTGGCGTGGTCGCGTTGAAGGCGCTTGGATATTACATTTTCCGATCGTCAAACTCGCAGAAGAACGCGTTCCGTCAGAACGAGCCGTCCCCCGCACGTACGTTTTCTTATTGTTTGCCCAAATCGGTTGTTTACATTCCTCCCGCGCGTTTTGTTTGTTTTGCTGCCTGCCGTTATAAAAAGCCGTCCGCCCGCCGCGTCCTCTCTCCGATTCCCCCCTCCCCCCTCCCCGCTGCTCCCCTCCCGACCTCCCTCCCCGCCCCTCTCCTCCCCTCGTTGCGCGCGTCTCTGCCTGCTCGTCTTGCTCGTTTCCCTCTGTGTCGCATTTGGTACACACGTCTCTCTCCCCGCTCCGTCTCGTCGCGTTCATATCACGTTACGTCTCGCTTCGTGTCTCACCGCATTGTGTATGTCTGTCGTCTCTCACTGGCTCGTGTGCGTCTCTCGCTGCATTTTACTTGTATATCTTGCCACTTATTAGTTTGTCCTGCTTGTCTGTTGCCGCAGTGCCTCTCGTCCCTGCCGTTGTTTTCTTATCCAGCTCGTCTCGGGCTGTGTCTCTGCTCGTCCTTCATTACTTGTTGCTATTTGGCGCTTGCAGATCAGCGCCAGACAATCTACTGTTTGAATATTTGATTTCTGCTCAACGCCCACAGTTCTTCAAGAGAGACTTTTGGGTGTTCAGACTGGAGCTGAAATTGACTCCTTTCGTAGTTAATTGTTCAAATTGTTTCTCTCAAAATACACCGTAAATCCCCGAAATTCACTTATCGCACGCAAGACCAATATCAACACATACAATAATCACACAAGGCCTACTCATACAAGGTCAACTTCCTATCACGTGCTGTCCCTTACTCAGGGTTCGTTGCCTCATAGTATTCTTGATCCAAATGATAAGTAAACGCACAATTATGTATCGCGCATCAAATTGTTTCCCTGCAGTGCGGCTAAGAGCTGTTCAAACATCGCATTGTTGGTTAAATTAATCTTAGTCACGAGCTGGTCCGCCAGGTGCGTTTGTGCGTCAGAAATGTCGTCCAGTTTGGAAATGACGTCGTCCATCTGACGCTCCAGTTGTTGCATGATTCTCCGGTCCTCGTCCCAGTTGCGCCGCATCTCGTCTCGATAGCGCCGGTCCTCGTCTCGAAAGCGCCGGTTATCGTCCCGATCGCGCTGCATCTCGGTATAAAGGCCCACAAGTGTGGGTGTCGGAGGCGGAATACCTTCACATGTTAGTTGTAATACGCGTAGACATTTCGTCAGTAAAACTTCTTACCGTCATGGGCCTCGAGATATTGGCGCATCAGTTCCTGCGCATTCGCGCGTACCTCGCCGTACGTGTCGGCGATGATATTCGCCAGCGGGTCTGAGGCTTGTGTTAGCTCATGTACTCTGTTCTTCTTGCATTTGTGACTGACTCTGCATCAGCTCGGTTGAGACCTGGAGCAGATGGGCCGCTTCAAAGTACACGTCGTCCGAAGGAGCGCCAACGGGCAGAGGCGGCACCACCAGGTTTATCGGTATATTTTCGGGACTTTGGAGAGCCATATTGCGCTGTTGTTGTGCTAGCTTCGAGCATGGGGATAGAGTGGAATATTGGCTGGGAATATTTATACGTGAATTTCTTAGATCACACAGATCGCCAGACGCTAGTATTTCGTAGACACGTGGCTAGTAGACCTTCTCACCTTCACTCTCCGCGTATACGTTCGTATTATATTATGGTTGACTACTTCATCTTCCTATTTGCGTTAACTATGCCGTGTGATGATTATCTGTGCCAGGGCTAAGCTAGAACAAGCAGGAACAACACCAACTTAATCGACTTGCCGCTGGCGTTTAATAGAACGCTGAACTTGTGTTTTGTAGTAGCTGGTAACTGCTTGCTATTGTGTTGTCAAAGAGTTTCCTTTTTGTCGCGGTTGGAAGTCCGCGTACGAGCACAAACACAACACAACGATCGCGTGCCACTCAACATGTCGGCTCGGAATCACGCACACGAGGAGCAAATCGAGCAACCAGAGTCCGAGATCCTGCGGTTACGATATGACCTCGCAGTCCAGCGTCAAGAAGCGGAAGACGCGAACGCGGCCAACGATGATTTACAACACGAGCTCAACGCGTTGAACAGGGATGGAGAGCTCGTCCGGTTGGTTGAGTGAAGGCGTTGCAACGTGCATGATTTCGATATTTGGTAGCTCGGTTTATTGAGAGTGTTATAAAAATTATACAAGTGTGTAAACGATGCAAACCAAAGAAAAGGCGCTGATACCTGAAAAGTGATAACTTTGAAATTCGACCAGCAATTACCCGCGTAAGACATCCGATGAACGCGCCAATATAAATTCCGGTTCCAGCCAAAAACAAGCAAATGTCGAGCAAACGTCATATAATAGAGCTGATTCGCGCAACAAAAAACAAAAGGATTACCGCAAGTCTAAACAAGCAGCTTGCCGCAATCCACGTCGATGGACCGCATGCGGTACTGCACGCTCGGGATTGGAACAAGATGCAACGAAGCAAAACAAAACCGCAGCCAAACTCCTTCCACCATATTACAACAGGAAGCTTAACGCTTGCGCACAAAATACGGCGAAGTATTCATGAAGGCAACGCTTGTGTCGAGAACCCACTCCCCCACATCGAGATACTTTGTCACCGCATTTCGCACGTCTGTCGACTCGATGCTGTCCGTCTTGATCCTAAACAACCAACCCCCGTTAGTTCCCGTATCAAGAACACACTCAAAAAAAAAAGAGAAAACGTACATCAGGCCTGTGGATCGCTTTACGCCTGCCAGGACAGCTGACACCAGAACCAGATCAACAGAGTAATGAAATAAACGCCCGAGAGCCATCTTGAAATGCCGTGTCAGTAGGGTGCTAAGAATACACATGAAACACGCGTTCACCCTACCATTGAATAGCAGTGGCGACGAAGACTGGAGAGTTCTGAGGTTCCGATAGAATATAACAGCTGATGAGAACTATGTAAACCAATGGATCCTTGATGACCAGACACGAGATCGCGCGCTCGAGTTGGAGAGTTGTGGGTTAGGAGAACGCTGTTCAGTAACTGTCAGACCGGCCGTAAGCAGACGTCAGCACAGAACGCGTCGGCCCGAGACCCTTAACGCGACGTGTACATCTCGAACTGAGCTCCTGGATATCCATATCCGCAAGGAAAGGCTCTTACACACACTCAGTCGGGGGCAATTGATTGATTCGCATCGCACAATACACAATGCGTTTCTCCAGCATAGCTCTTACCGGAGCCATTGCGCTCAGTGCGCCGCTGGCTTCGGCGTGGACGATTTCCGATGCCACGCTGTCCATCAACGAGAAGACTGGTACTCTGCAGACCGAATCGTGAGTGTTTGCTTTGATCTGTGTTATTTAGGTCTGTTCTGACGAAATCAATTGATGCAGATTCTCTGCCTCGCGGTCAATTCCAGATCCTGTTCAGCTTCCGAGTAGTGCCATTATGCGTGTCCGATTCGTTGCTACGTCGGAGTCGGACTCGACCGCGAAGCCACATCAAGCATATGTTATTGTGCAAGATCCCGAATCTGGATTGGAAACCTCGTTCCCTGCGGAAGTCCGCGACAAAGGTCGCGCCAGAGTTGACATTGTACGTGGATCGGTGCAAATACTAAATCGGGGGTTGATCTAACACATGCAGGACTACAAAATCATTCCTTCTGCGCTTCTGGGCCCTAACAAGCCCCTTACACTCAAGCTCGCGGTTGGATCATTCGGAACCGAGTCTCCTATTTTGGCCAAGATTGGCCAAGTCATTCCGCAGTTTACTGGCGACGAGGTCACAGGCCCCATGCGGTATGGACCAAAGCCCGAGATCATTCACCAGTTCAAGCCTGATCCAGTATTCGCGTCAAAATCGATTGCCTTACTTTTCAGCGCTGGAGTAGTCGTTTTGGGCGCGGCTCTGTTAGCTTTGGTATGTGCCATTAGTTTGAAGTCTCCAAATTTTAGTATACTAACGTGATGTCTAGTGGGCTTACATCGGCGTGGCACCGTTACAATTCTTGAGCTCGCTGAACGCAATTGGATTTATTTTCACCCTCATCGTCATCGAGGCCGCTTTCTTCCAGTACTATGCTGGATCCACAATCTTCAAGTTGATCGCCCAGGCAATTCCCCTTGCGCCTATTGCATTTTTCTCGGGAAGTCGCGCGCTGCGGGACGCCCGGACTCGTCGGCTGGCCGGAAAGGCTGAGTGATTTTTCATGTCGGTTTTGGAAGTTTTAGAGCTCGGAAAGTGTTGCGTGAAAAGTTATAATATATATACAATAGGCATTTGCCGTTAAGTCGAATGCTGGATAAATGTACAAAGCTCTTGCCTTCCAGAGCACGATCTCATCTAACATATATACACCTCAATAGATAAACTAATATGCACTTTGCGCATTTTTGCGCAAACATGAGCAACGAGTCCAACAGAAACTCGACTAATTAGTGATCTCGCCTTCATTGTCTTGCCGATTAATCAGATAGACCTTAATGGTATCCGAAACGACCAGTGAACTAACAACGTTCGAAAATTCAGGGTCCTCCGCATAAATATCGACTGCTTGCAAACGCGCACTAAGCCCGATACTTTGCTGATACGTCGAGAATATTTGCTTCAAACTCTTCGAATGCTGAATGCCGTCAACCACAATGACACCGCACAAACTTGATTTGGGAATATGTTCGAGTTCCTGATAGTCGTAAGACGGAATGATTTTAGATGCGCCCAGCTCTTCGTCTGCTAATACTCCCGAAGAACTCAAGTCTGCCGCACGCTGATTACTCCAGCTTAGATATTGCAACGCCTTGGTTGCCGAGTACACCAGGCTCATCGAGTAAACGATATCGGGAGGAAAATATCCAATGTCGGATGTGACCGGCATTCCAACTTCAGGATTGTGAAATCTGACATCGCGATCAGGCTCGACTAGAAGCGGGAAGCCATTCTTGAGAAGATTCAAGTCCGGAGCCGCGATATTGGTGTGGGGATAAAAATCGCGCATGATTGAATGCTGCTCATGCCGTTCAAAATTTATCTGCGCGTTGATATACTTCAAGAGTTAGTAACATCGCAAATAACTAAGTAATAAACGAATATACCATACATCAGTCACAATCGGCCAAAATGGGTATAATAAGCGATTCAATAGGTCCAGCGTTTTCATGAACACGCATGCAACCACATATCCTCGGCCGTGCGTCCAATAATCCTTATCGGTGTCGTCCCCATCCACGAGTCCATCTGAAGTACTCTGCGAGACTTCCGCTTTGAGAAATTGAAAATACTTTCTATAAAACCTGTTTTCAAGAAATTCCGTCAAAATTTCTAGACTTTCCTTGGTATTAAACTCTTTCATCGTCTTGTCCACTTTGGTGATGACTATCTGTAATTCGCATAAGATAATCTGCTCATGCGGAAGTAGTCGGAATTGCGAAAAGTCAATTAAATGGGAAGGAAGGGCAGGCCTATTCCGGCCGATGTGAAGCAGGAAGTACTCATGAATCTGCCAAAGGGTATCAACGAGGGTCGTAGCATGCTGCAGCTTGTGATCATCGATGATTGCGCGGCCAGTAGAAGTATTATCGGTCAGAATAAGTGCTGATCTAATTGAGTCTTCTCCGAATTTGGACCGCAATGATTCCCAGTCGATTTCTGAAGGCTGCACCTCGCTACGATCAGATTGTGCATTCAAAGATGGTAAGTAACGCTATCATAAATAAGTTAGCTTGCACCTTGTTCGAACTCCAATTACAACATACCACTTCAGGATGCACAAGAACCGTGCTTGCAGGCATACTTGCATGTGCAGCCTGGCAAATTGCAAATGCAGGTGAGATTGAGTCCTGGAATTCGCGATTTGAACAAGACAGATAATCAAGTGTCGCCAACGGATTATCTTTATACAGTCCATGCTCTAGCAAAGGCACAATATCCAGAAACTGTTGAGAATATACGAGTCCATACTAAGCACAGGTCAGTAAATTGCGCGCTGCCATGTCATTCAACGTACATACATCTGCTTTCCAGTCTGAGGAGAAGTTGATAGTACCGTCATCGGAAACGGTAAGAGGCATCTTGATATTCCTCGTTAAAAGCGTTTCAGCGCGGCCCCCCGGATATCCTAAAAGAAACATGTTGTCCGATCGACTTGAACTTTCGCCAATATTGGTTTCCATCAAGGCATCCTGAGGCAAAATCGAAAAGCCAGATGGTTGCAGATCCGGCAGATCCATATATCTAGTTTAGGTTAATACAAGTACATTTCCACGTTTAAGAGACCAACCATACATCTCGGCGAATCTCTTCTTTTCCAGAATATCGCCAGTATGCGGACACAGCTGAGCTACTCCAGAGTAATTTTCCTCTCTGTAGTCCCACCGTCCATAGTGGCGATTCAAGAGTCTCAGCAAGCCGGCGGCCGTGTCAAAGTGATTTAGATACTGAAAGATTGTCAGCTGCCACTTCTAGGACACTAAACAGGATAGTCAAACAAACGTTCATATGGGCGTATTCTTTCCTAGGAAGCCAGCGTCCTGAGCCATTATAGGCCGGTTTGAGATTAATTCGCAGGTCACTTCGGCGCTTGCAGATTTCGCGATCCTCTTCGTTGTGTCCAGGGATCAAAAAGCGCGCTTTTGTCCGCCTAACCTTTTTTGCCGCGGTATCGACAATTATAGGCAGTTCAAGCTTGGAGCAGAGCGGATGACAAGCATATGCGTTCTCAAGGTCGGCCGGATTGAAGTCCTTACCACGCTGTACATAAACTGCACGCGCAGCCAGCAATTGATCGATTCGCGTGAACGAGACTTCGATTTTGCAACAAAATCTATCAGAGGTAGTATCTAAAGTTACAAAACTCTTGCGCCCGAGCCAAGTACTCAACAAAACGTCAATAAACTTGTCACCGAAAAAAAGAAGAAGAAAAACTACAGTTATGGCTTTCAAGCATACCTCCGCTTTTCGCCAATTTTGATCCTAACAGGTCCATCGAACGGAAATTCTACAATCTCGTCCTCCGAAATCCACTTTTGCGCTTCATGAGACCACCATTTATCGCGAAATACTGCTTTGACCCTGTTCGAAGCCAGGATTCTCTCAAGCAAATTGTCTAGATTCGCGTGTTGGAAATCTAAGAGCGAAGGGCTCCTTGTTTCGTAAATAGCTGCAGTAGAGGGCTGTTCTGAGTCAGTAAAGTAATACAAAACCGAAAGCACGAATCATGAACTAGAACATACATCTATTCGGAGCACAAAATTATAAGTTCCGAGCGAGTCGCTCTTCTGTGTCGTTAAATGCCCCATGCTAAACCTGATCCCTCTTTTGAACAGCAAATTCCACCGATTGTACACGTCCTGAAATGCACATAAGCTTTTGACTTTAATACTCTGATCTTCTCGCAAAGTGTTACCTCAATTGTAGTACTGTGGAGGTCGCTACGCGTCTTACTGTCCGCCGGTTGATGGCGCGAAAGTACACACACGTTATGTTCCCGGTCATTCTGGATGTAGTCCTCGAGACGCGGAAACTTTATAAATTCGTACGCGCCTTCCGAACGTATTCGACGCTAGAAGATCATGTTAGAAAAAGAATTGGACTTGCCGTCGAGCATAGAACTACACAATCATACCAGGGCTTTGACCACATCCTCACCAGTTCCGCGCAAAGGTCGACCATACTGCAGCACTTTGCCTTTCAAGAAAGGAATCCGAGTCATCGGAGCTGCAGATGTGCGAGTACGCTGCAATGTGCAAATAGTGACAAGTGAATGGGTTCAGGCATCGAGCGTGGTAGGTATCGTTCTGCACTGCGGTTATGGTGGATTATAAGGCGCCGTACGTGATGAATCAGTTTGTGACGTCAGTTTGTGACGAGAAAGCGCTTATGTAGCTTAGTCAACACCTGCAGCAGCTCCACTCAGCAGAACCTATCGCGTATGTCGGAACCAGGCAAGCAGACTGCCGTGCGATCTTGCAATTTGCGAATGGCCAGAGTCTTTTGAGGAAAGTGCATCCTCGGGAGCCATCGCGGCCTTTCTCCCAACCGCCAAACGACGTCCCCTTTAAGGTGTGGAATCCGCAGCAAGGAGGCTCACACACTGCAAACCTGGAACCTTAAGTTCTCGCTGCTCTACGCGTTTGCCTTGCCCACATGATCCGACTCCATCCACTTCTCCGATCTCGAAGTGCGCGTCTTGAACGATCATCGTCACCACAGCCGACACAACGCGTCATCGCTCCTCGGCATTCCTTTGCATCGCATCGACTACCGCAATAGCAGTTTGGTACTGCTTAGACTATCACCTAATCATATCAAATTCCCTTTGATCTCGCGCGCTGGCTGCTGACCGTCATGGCAACCACGCCTCCTCCCGATCCCGTGGCTTACATCATGGATGCAATCTACACTTTCAACATCTCGACTACCGAGTTCATTAAAAAGACGACTCAGGAGATCTCGGACAGTCCGAATTTCCAGACTGCGCTTGACTGGATTGTGCAGCAAAAGGATCAGATCGCGACGGGAATCGAGAAGCTCCCCAAGTCAATCAGCCTCCCTAAGGTTATCATTCAGCAGTCTGCGCCTTTGCCGCCACCTCCCCCGCCTGTATCCGCTGGTGTTTTCAAGACTTTTGCGAGTTGGGTGTCCAAGCACAAGATTCTTTTTGGAGTGATTGTTTTGGGTGCCGTGGGAACCGGTGCTGCTGGATATGTTTACTCTCAGAAGAGAGTTCGATCCAAGTCGAAGTCCAGACGCGCCAGGAAGGCTGCGAACGGAGCTCGTATTGAAGCAGTCGGTATGTTTTGTTTTTTTAATTCTGGTTTTGCGCAGTTTTGCGACGTGATCGTGTGTTAACCATTTCAGTTCTCGCCAGTTCGCCGCGTGAGCCGTTGGCGAAGTACATCGCCGCGGACTTGGAGAGACGCGGATTTATCGTCTTCATTACTGTGCAGCCTGGCGAGGAGCACTTGGTTTTGAAGGAGGACAGCCCTGATATCCGTCCGCTGATTATGCCTAGCCCTGACGTAAGTTACCTTTTGGGTTTGTTAGATGTTCATTGCGATTAACGATTGAAAACAGTCCATCGATCGCAACGCTGTGGTCGACAAGTTCGCGGACGTGATTGACAGACAGCAGCATCTGGCTGGCGTCATCATTCTTCCTGATCTCTACTATCCTACCGGTCCTGTTGAATCGATCAGCGCGTACGACTGGTCCGATATTCTGTACACGAAGGTAGTCGGATCCGTGGCCTTGCTCTCGCAGGGCTTCATCCCTCTCGTGCGTCGTCACAACGCTCGATTCTTGCTGCTCACGCCTTCGATTTTGCCGTCGCTGTGCCCGCCCTTCCATGCACCGGAATGCGTCACGGCATCCGCACTGTCGTCGTTCGCGCTCTGCATGCAGCGCGAGCTCGCGCCTCAGGGAATCCCCTTCATCCACATGCGTCTCGGTTCCTTCGACATGTCTGTTCCTGCGCAGTCAAACTACTCGTCAACTCCCCAGTCGCCATTCATGACGCCCGAAGCCGGCCGCGGTACCTCGACGCCTTCGCACGTCCGCTCGTACTCCCCCGCGACGACCGCCTCGCGCTCAGTGACCAACAACATCCGCGCCGACGTTCTTTCCTGGCCCGAGAATATCCGGAACGTGTACGGACGCGCGTACAGCTCTGCCGCGCGCGCAATCAGCGGCACAGCGTCGTCAATCGTCTCGTCCACCACGCCGTCCTCGCGCGCGACTGGCAGCTCGATCAAGGAACTGAACAATGCGATTTTCGACTGCCTGACGTCGGACGAGAGAAGAGCGCTTTGCAGGATGCAGTTTGTTGGAAAAGGAAGTTTCCTGTACTACGTCCTCGGCGGCGTCTTGCCGGAGCTCGCGGTCGAATGGGTGCTGGGTCTCACGCAGGGTGGGTACGGGTTCGACAGCAACGCGAACTATTACCGCACGATTCATCTCGAGAGCTTGGCGGCGCGATCGGGCGGCGGACATTCGGGGTCGTCGCGCCAGCATCATGCTGCGGATGAGACGCCGGATTCGCCGCTGTCGAGCGGAATCAGTGGGTCGCCGTATATCTCAGAGACCGAGTCGAACGCGCAGGACCTCACGTCGTCGTGGGAGCGCGTGTAGAAACGGGAGTTGATGATGGGTGATGCAGACGTCGGAATTCGGCGGATGCTTTTACGCGATTACTCTCCACTCTACGAATTTGTTTTCTCGGTATTGCTTGCTTTGCTCCAGATACGCCGTGCCGTGCGAACGCGGAGAGTTTTTCGGGAGCAGCCTTTGCGTCGGGCTGCTGCAAGTACTGGGTACTGGTGTTTGGTTTTTGGTCAGGATCTTATGGGAGGTGGCGCAGTTTTAAGGCTCGAATTTGGGTAAACGGACGGAGTAAGATGGTACACTGATTTCTTACTTTTACTATTTGTGTTTTTATTTTCTGTTATAGCGCTCGTTATTTGCTCATGCTTTCTCTATAGTCTTTTTTGAATTCGATATGTTAATAACTGGTCTGATAAGTTACTGATATCTCAAACTCTGCGCGTCCGACGTTAATGACTCGGCAGTGGACCGGAGCTGGGGCTGCGTAGACTTTTGAAAACGCTCCCGTCGGAACCGGCAGCTGTTTCGGATTTACGGCGAGACAGCATATTATAGACAAGACAAAGGCACGGTACGAAGCAGGTTTTGCAGAGTCTCAGAGCCTTCATGTATCAGTTAACGGGCGTGCAGAGCATATGGTCCTTTTCCGGGGCCGTTTTGGAGCAACGGGGATTAGATGGTCTGATCAAGAATCCTAACTTGCAGAGAAGTTTTATAATTTATTGTGAACGAAACTGATATCAATAGTTATGGGATTAAAACTGATTATTAGCAAAGCTAAGAAGCAAGCACGATAGCGGGGTCGCGCGTTGACCGCATAAAATGCGCGGGACGGCATGCCGCATGCTACGGGGATCCGAGAATGCGAGCAGAAATGGCCGCTATGCCCGATCTTCTGCTTCGAACTTGAAGGGAGAACTATGATATTGAGAGGGCTGAGGGCTAAAGGCGCCTAGACTGTTAAGACTTGGAGATCCAGCGCGGGGGGGTGAGATCATGGGGCGAAAGATTCGATGCGTCTCTTTGCCTCTTTGGTAATTCGTACTAGCGAGTAGTTCGAGCTTGCTAACGTACTAGTAAGTGCTTACTTTTGTACAACTTAGAATGTCATACAAAGACTTTAAATATACACGGGTACAGACACATAACGCACGCAGCCACGCGATGGAGCATTGACTGTGCAGAGCGTACGAGTTCCCGAAGTGCGTACGAGTTCCTGGACGCGATGGACAGATACGAACAGTGAGACAGCAGACAACCGAGACTTAATATACAGCTGAATGCTAATTAGTGCGTACCGCCTGAGATCTAGATGCATCGGGGCTTGGGACTTGGGAGCCGGGAAAGTATGGGAGATATCACAGGTGCTGGTGGTGGGCCGGAGTGCGCGGCGCAAGGCGGGATGTTTCCGGCGTGTTGTCAGTTGTAGGATGTAGCCGCGACCAGCTATGAACTACACGAAATATTCAGCTGAAATGATTCAATCGCGCGGAGACAACTCTAAAAAAAGCTAAGCAGTCAGAACAGGAGCTAATGCATAGATCAAGCCGGCCTGGCCTGCACAGTACGGCAGTCAAGCACGTACCGTGCATCTCAGAATTCGGGCCCAGCTCATGCCCAGTTCTGCCCACCTGACCCCTTTAGCGAGTACTGGAAAGTGGAAAGCCATCTGGATTATTAACCCTTTTGCGAACTAAATTAAC
The DNA here is from genome assembly GCA_030568405.1 of Myxozyma monticola. Classification (NCBI taxonomy): domain Eukaryota; kingdom Fungi; phylum Ascomycota; class Lipomycetes; order Lipomycetales; family Lipomycetaceae; genus Myxozyma; species Myxozyma monticola. Next base: position 49,156 of record JAJLTV010000010.1, read on the forward strand.
AGATGAGAAATGCTAACTGCCAAGTAGCCAAGTGCGGGGCAAATAAGAACACATGGCCCGCATGATTGCTTCTTTGGCGTGTCCTGAGCGCGACGAGATTGACGTTAAACCGGCCTGAACAGTCCGTTATCTGAGTGATCCTGGTAGAATTAGTTTGAACAGCTCGTAGCGGTGAACAGCACCAGACGCGATAACTCTGGAGCATAACAGCTATAAAAATAGCCATCATGGATCCTTTCCTGGCAGCTTTTTGATGAGCAGACGCTTAGTTGCACAGTACATGGCTGCAAAAGCAAGTGCCTCACATCGCCTCTATAAATCCGACAACAGGTCAGCTGTCCGCGGTTTCTCGGATCGGGCCGTGTGATGACTGAACTCGATCGGAAATCCGACCGGAAGTTGTCAAGTTGACTTCTGGCACCTCACCGTCCCACCGGACTCCCACTCGGACCTAAACTGACTTGACTCATGAACGAGCGCACCCAAACAGGCTGACCTGCCCAGGACTGCTACTGCAGTACTGGTTTACACGAATCGGGCCGTACCGACTCTGTTTTGCCCGACAAATACTTGACCCCCGCCCCACGAGCCGGATCACGAGGAACAATTGTCTCGTCCAGGACGCAAAGAGTCAAAAGTTCCGCAGAAAAACATACTTGAGCAAAGTACAAGTCCAGCGCCTCGCGGTGTCTCAGTCGAGTGGCGAATCGACGGGGTCACATGCCCAGGCAGCCCAGCTGTAAGGCCAAAAGACAGAAGCGCCTAGCTAGAAGGAGTTCAGACTCACTAACTGTACTGGGATGAGTGTGAATTGTACCATCTCGCGCGGCGCGAGACCGATTAGCTGCTAAGGGTTAGTCGCACTCGCGGCCGGCTCAGGCTGGTGTGCAGACAGTACAGAGTGTGGGGGCTCGCATTTCGTACTACTGTTGTCTTGTAGCCGGATACGACCAACAACAAACAAACAAATTCTCAACTTGCCGGCGAGACCTGCAACGTCGTACAAGCGACATTAAGCTCAGTTCTCCGGCGAACTTGCCTTCTCGAGGTCGAGGTTCCCCAGTGAACAGAGTTGTGACTATATACGCTCCGCGCTCGCAGCCCTCTTCTCCACCCAAGGGCAGACCGGGCCGAGCTGTTCAGCTCAGGCTGTCCGCTTCGAGTCTGGCTCGGTTCGACCCGACCGCCGCGACACAAGCCCCACTGGCCGCTGCGGCGCCCACCCTTCTGTGCTCTCAGGACGCGCTTATGCAGGTCCCGCGATCTCTGCAGAAAACAAAACATGATTTGGTGCGTGCGGCCGCCTTCCCGTATCTCGTACCGCACAGTACTCCGCGGTACACCGCCGCCATATCGGCCAAAAACACCCAAACCGCCCGAAACAGCGCAGCGTGACGTAACGCCACCGCCCACCCGCCGCCACGGCATCCAGCCAGCGCGGACAAGGGCAAAAACGAGGCAACTGCTGCCCGAACATGGAACCGCAGACACCGGCCGCGGCCGTGAAGCGCCCGATCAGAGCACCGGGATCAGCCTTCGAAATTTGACCTTTTTTGCCGGCCCAATGACGTCCCGCAGATAGGATACTCGGTGTGTTAGTATCGATTGTATCATACATGCGCCGTGTACCTGATACCCGTTGCGAGTTCCTCCCATAGTGCTCGCTTCAAGCCTCAAGGCAACGTCGTGTTCCGTCCCTCTCAAGTCCCGGTTCCCGACCTCTCGACGAGTCATTGCCTCATTGGCTCTCCCCCCATGTGGATATCCACCTTGGCCTCGCAATTATCCAGTTTTCTTTTTGCTCTGCGCGTCTGTGTGATATGGTCCCCAAGCGTCGCCACTCGCTACGCACTGCTCAATTCTCAAACCCACTACCACGGCCCCCACGTGCCCGGCTCATTCCGCAGTTCCCTTTCCACTGCACAGAACTGAGAAGAGGGATCTCGACCGCACCGGTAAACCTTTTCCGTGCCATGTGGGCCCGTCACAGACCGGCCGCGGCTATTTACTCCCCGGTGGGCGCGGTGGGCAAGGGACCTTTACAGCGAAAATTGACTTGTCCGATATAGCACGGCGTACCAGGATTGATGATTACAAGCTCGGTGGGCGCTGGTGGGTTCGCCTCGATTCCCGGATTCGATCTTGTTCGCGAACTCGCGAGTAAGGCGCGCAAGAATAATCGCGAGACCGATTGAAGGCTATGGAAGTATGTCACGTACGTATAGAATTATATCAGCCTAAGTACTTCGTTCCCCCCGCGCAAAAATGCCCCTTTCGGATCCGTCTGTACGCCGTCCACATCGCGCGTAAATAAATTTCAAGCAATCTAATCATGCTAAAAATACTGTACATATTCAGATAACATCGGTGGGCGATAGATATTACGCGGTGTCGCGACTTGTTGCAGCGCTTCAGCGCTGTCAGCGCTGGATAAATGTTCTCGAGACCCCCGCACAGCAATCATAATGGTATAACAAAAAACCAGTAAATCTTGACTTCCAGAAAAAAAAATTAAGCCGTTTCACGTTTGAAATATAACAATCAAATTATTTTGAGCAGTTGAGTTGTAGCGGGAGAGGAAGAACGAGGGCTTGACGATTGACGTGGGTGTAGTTGTAAATTTCGCAAAATGTTCCACACGGTCAATTAGCATCGCCCGGTTCCTCCGCGTACTTTATATTGGTATCACATAAACCGGAATGACAACATATTCTTCTCGAGTCAAGAAAAGTTTGCTAAATTTTCGAAATTGAAGGAAAAATTGCAAAGGCGAGTGCGCTGGACGTGCAGAGAAGATTTTTTTGGAAATTGGCGGGCGGATATGGAGGACAGGTCAAGTATCCCCGAAACAACTGTCCCGGGCACCGCTGATTGATCAGCACTTCTGGATCCTGGATTCCAATTCGCATCTATCGGTCATACGTCCCGGCTTGCTTGACATGCTAATGATGTCAGAAGTTGCCTGTCAAGTACAGATCGTCGCCCTTTGGACGGACTTGCGACACGACGCGTCGCCCGAGTAAATCATGGGAATCAGAGGTCGGTATTAACCAGATAGCACGGTATACACAGCGCAGAACATGAGAGCAAATTCAAAATTGACCGTGCTATGTTTCCAATCTTCTATGAGTCCGGGATCGGCGATATACCGTTTGCTGTTAGGCCTCATCCCGGTTCACTCAGCTAAATCCTCACCCAGTTCATGTAGTCAGCTAACAGTCGTCATGTTCGGAGCTTTGAGAGTCTTAAATCTCCCTGGCATGAATGACAAATGTTCTAGTAAACACCCGCACCCCATCCCTGCGAAATTCTTACCGACGCACGCATCCGACGCCGCCCACAAATCCGCGGGATACGAACACTAACCCTCAAAATCCAATTGCAACTATTAGATCAAGCAGCATGGAAGGTCCATTTAGCAATCCAGCATCACAACGAACTGGGGGATCAAAAGCTCGCGATGTTCTCGTCGCAAGCTCGTATTCAAGCTCGTAATGCCGAAAACGGGGAAACCGCGACAAGCTGTACCATGACGACACGTTGACGACACATGAGTGACATGACGATAAAAAGAGCACGGAAATATCAAATAACTAGTTGTTGGTTACTTGAGTGGACATGACGTAGCTCATATACTGGACTCGAAACTGGAAATTGGAGAGCCAGGGGGAGGGGGAGGAGGTGGTTAAGCTCCGACAGCTCTAATCCGTTTAAACTTGCATAATCTTGCGACGAAGACAAGCAGTTCTTCGCAAATTTGAAATTTGTTAAAGCGTAAGAAAGCGACTCGGGTGCAATTTAAAACCCAGTCAGCAAGACCCAGTCATCAATTGAGCTCACTTTATACGTATGCACCATATCGCGAGTCGGACGAATCCTCGAGAAGTTTTAAACAAGCGGACCGCGGAACAGCTATATATGGCACCCCCGGCCCCCCATATCCTTCCCGCGCTCGAGATCTGACCGCGACAACGCGTCAGCAGAACAACACTGAGATGCCAAGTCTTGCATCGAGGGATTAAGGGGTGGGTTTCCGCGGGGGATGAATATGTGAGAATGATGGAATAACTAACTATACGATGCCGCAGCGTGGAATTAAAGGTGTATTTAGTTCCAATCGAGGCAGCATAGCTAACGCAATTGATCTGTCCTCTCATACGATATAGATGTCAACAATATGCTAGACTGAGATTCTCCTTCACGAGTTTCATGAGGGACATTCTCGACAACTTTTAACCGCCGGCGCACCCGCCATAGCTCCAGACTGATCATGCTAGCAGTGAGGTACATCAGCCCAGCAAAGATCTGGGGGTAAAGGAATTCATGTCCGGATCCAGTACGTCGAAGTTTGAGTGCGATTACTTCAGAAACTACAACATAATGAAGAAAAAAAGGTCAGAGTTGCTTTTAAGAAATGGAACATACAGCTTGCCGAACTTACAGGTTGTTGGTAACACGGTCACCAACCAGGCCAGCGAGAGCATGGATGGCAGTTCTCCAAGCCCCACTACTTCTGTGCATATTGGTCCAATTGTCTTTCATTTGAGTCAGTTTGTTGTGACGTAATAAATTGCAGACTAGAGGATGACTTACGACCCAAAATACACCAAGAATTCCACCATTGACAAGCACAAAGAAAATAGTGACTCCGTAGGACGTGGCCGGAATCCAAATTACAAACACTGACATTGCGCATACAAAAGTGATGAATCCGGCAGACTCGATGCGACCATATTGATCGCTAATAACCCCGATAAACGGTCGGCCGAGTGCAGTACCGAGGTTCAAGAGCGCAGTGACAGTGGCGGCCTGCGATTCATTCAGACCGATCGAGGTCGCGAAGTTGGACATGGAAAAGAGAATCGTGATGTAGCCCAACATACTCACAAAGGCCCAGGCAAGTACTAGCTTGACATCGTACCGGCGAAGCAGATCGACGTCAAACGGGTGTTGTTTTGGCTGTATGATATGATTGCGGCTCCTCATGGCGACTGTTGCTAGAATGTTCATGAACCCGCTGACGATCCCGGTAATGCGAAGAGACCAGGCTAGAGAGATGTTACTGATAGCTGCCCGAACCATAAAAGAGAACATGAGTCCACCGATTCCAGATCCTGCAGCACTGATACCGTTTGCTAAACTGCGGCGTTGGCGAAACCATTGAGATAGCACGGCGACGCTAGGAATGTAGGTGAAGCCGACTCCCAGTCCAACTAATACGCCCTGGGTGACGTACAATTGCCAAATACGTACTGCATACGATGCCGTGATAAACCCAGCTGTTTGCATACATACACCGATAGCCATGGGCAGGTGGATGCCGAACCGGTTGCGGCGGACCAGAACAGTCACGACTGGAGAGGCCAGCATCGCGACGGAGAAGTTTAGCCCTCCGATAAAGGCAAAGTCCATGGAAGTGGCCTCAGAGTAGATGTCATGATCGAGGTAGTATCCGAGGAAGACGCCGTAGGACTGTACAACCTGTGGTCAGCAATGTCTCAAGCCGTGCGTTATTGTTGAATATAAAGAAACCCTCACTTACAGCTACGACTCCCCAAGTAAAACAGTTGATAGTAAAGCACGCGGCAACGCAGATCCAGCCGTATCCGCCATCCGGCGGCCCGGGAACAGTGAGAGGTGGATCATCGGGGTCCGGGGGAGAGTCGCACGTTGCGCTCATTGCCACCTCTTTGTGAGAATGGCGGTACACAGGGATATATCGTCATCGATGATTATGATCTGTGGGCTGTGCTAGGGAAAGCATTGAGCAATATATATAGCTGGATGATATTTTAGCGAGGAGAGCATATGGTATGTCACCGTTGCTTGATTGGTCGTTGGGAGACATGGCTGGTATGTCACCGCGCTTTCAAAGCCGCAGCTGCTCGAATTTAAAGACCTCAGAGATTCAGAAGACACATTAATCCGGTCGCCTAGTCCTATAGTTTAAGAAAGCTAGCAATTCAAAGCTCGAAAGGTAGAAAGTAGTAAATATTATCTAAAGTATGCTGTATAGATCTGTGAGGCTGTGAAAGTGTAGCTATAAGGGCATCCAGATATACGTAGCCTCATGCGATAGTTAAATTAGCTCAGACTAGATCTCGTTAATGGGTGAGCCGCATCGGCAATCTGGATCTGAGATCTAAGCAACCACAACTAAACCCGCCCTAAATTTCGCGCCTTTCCAAAAGTTGTAATCATTAAAGTGCCCGCATCAAGTTATTCGATAACTAAACACACGTTCCTGTTCATGCAATTGCCAAAATCACATCAAATATACCAGTCATCATGCCGCCAAGAACCAAAGGAGAGGTCAGCAGCGCACTCCACTTCATATATATATATCCAGAGAATCAATGCTAACGGCACATGCCAAATCTGCAGACTCATAACTTGGTCCGAATGCGCAACAATCAGCGACGTTCGCGGGCACGCAGGCGCGAGTATATCGCCGAGCTGGAGCGCAAGCTCGGCGAGTGCGACGCGCATGGAGGACCTGCGCCGTGTGCTCCGGCCGTCGTCGGTTCTTCTCAGGATACGATTGTCCGACTTGAGGACGAGAATCGAAAGCTGCGAGAGTTGTTAGTTCGTGCCGGCGTGGAGCAGACTTTGGTGGATTTTCATCTAGCGGCAGGCAATGGAGAGCCAGAGACTAGTGATAACGGCAGCTACCCACACAGCTCGCTAGAAACGGTGCTTGAGAACATGGTGAGTTTTTGCATTACAGTGCTCTGCCAATGTGAGATCTTCCCAGCTGATGTATCGAAAAGCCGGCGGTCGACGGGGCCAGCATACCCAATTGTTCAGACGAAATGTTTGCAGATACTGTATTTCAACTCGCGATGCCGGCAGACGAGCTCGAGATGCTGCTCACGCCATTTCAAACATCATCATCCGTAACTCAAATCTTTTCCGAGTCTTCTCTGTTAGTACAGCCATGCAGCTCGCAATTGGATTCACCCAGTGCCAATTGCATTTGCCCAGACGAGTCCTTTCTCCCGATTTCGGGTCAGCCTGCAGACGACGAGACGACTCTGTGTTCTGTAGCATATGAGTTAATACGCAAACACAACAAACGAGGGATCGATATGATCGACATTGGCATCCGTCTATGGAGTGGTTTCGTAAGCGGTGATGGCGCCGCTGGTGGCTGCCGGGTCAAGAACGAGTTGCTATTCAGCGTCTTGGAATATCTGAAAGGATAGCGTTCGTGCCAAGTGCTGGAGCGGAAAATTTTTCTCATACAGATATCTTGAGCTCAAGAAAACAACATCATAAACGCACCTAAGTCTCCGGTTGAACGAGAGATGCTGGTTTGCGTGCAGGTCGAAGCGCGGCCACGACTTGTTGCAATAAATAGTCGGGAGTTTGAGGTCCGTGTCAATTCGGTGTTGTGGACCCGGGCAGCTGCACATTCAGCAGCTCTGTCTGAGTATAGGGCAGAACAACGTATAACATGGCCTCAGAGTCTATGAAAGTGAGGAATTTACGAGTAATTTGATTATACGTGGCTTACTGGCTTGGTTGACCTGTTCCTCTAATACCGCTTCCTGCCAGGACGAGAACAGGCACCAAATTTGCTAAACTACAGGTGGAGCAACCTTTTTACATCTCTATAAAGTCCAAGTAAACGCCCATAAGCATAGCCATTGCCCATTAGCCCATTAGCCAATTCAATTCATGCAATTGTGAAATCAGGAAATTAGATCTATGCGCTAAATCTGATCCCTCTTTCAATCTCGCCGTTCGCTACATTAAGCCATGAAGACGCGCCGCCGACGCGTGTTATCACTTATCAGCGGATATAACACGATCCCCATGGCTTAATTGCTCTTTCCAAAGTCCGGGCCCTTCGAAAGAAGTCGTCGTTGGTCTGTCTGCATATCGCGGCGCCCTTCCGACTCGTCGGAATGAGCCGGGCGGGTTCGCCTTAGGCAGAGCACAGTTACACCCTTCCGCGTTGTCGCGGGACATAAAGCCGGTCTTCCGGAACTCGACCGGGCGACGGAGCTGTAGCGTAATGCAGCACACAGTTTATTTGTGGACCAAAAAAAAAACCAAGTTTCCAGCTAAGGCGCGTGTGGAAGGGCTTGCTCCGGAGAAAGCATCCGCTGCACACTCGAATCATATTATATTGAAGTCTATATTCTGTTTTTTGTTGGGTATGGAAGCCGATTTGTCTCAGTATGTTTGGGAAATATGATAATAATAATGTAGAATAAATATGAGTTTTGGTCTGTAAACGAGATGATAGATAGCATGGATGAGGAATTTGGTCGGGCCGGGAAGGGTTTAGTTGGTGGTGGGAGGCTGTGGGGGTGCACGGGTTTGTTTATGGCTGCGTTTGAGCTGCATCCCCGATCTATCGAGCCCTACTTTTAATTCCCCTAGTTTATAGACAGCACACTCTTTTTATAAATCGCGATCATCAATCGACAATTTTCCATCAGAAAGCAGTATAGCACGATATCGCAATCGATTCCAGACTAGGTCCGATCCAAAGACTGCGGCCGCCCAGTCGGCATTTCGCGCAAAGCTTCATCTTATCGCAACAGGCAAGGTGTCAACGGCGAGATCCGAAGCTCTCGGCTTGCCAGTCCTGTTTTAAGTTACTTTTATTCATTCCATTTCTAGTCCATACTTATTTCCTCTCACCTCCCATCTTCATGGAATCTCATCATCTCAAACCCATCGCAACCCGTATCAGCAGCAGCAGCCCTTGCAATATCGAAGCCGAAGCCCTCGCATGTCCGCGCTACACAAAACTGGATTTGTTATTAAGGGGCCTGCGGCGCCAAAACGCCACGAACACAACAAGGTTTTTAATTTCAGAAGTGGGGCCAGATCGGAATTCCGCTTTTGGTGATGTTGGATTCGGGAATTAAACCATGTTTTGGTTGCCCCTTCTGTACTTTTTTAGTTTGTTTATTTTGTTTTTTATTTCATTTTTTGCAGGCTTCGTGTTGGTCCGGCTCCATAAACTCAATGCCGGGTCGGTCCTCCGTCCTAAGGATTATAATCGAGGATCCAAACAGTAAATGGCTGGAAGTTCCCGGCCCGCGAGCTAACTGCAGCTAGTACCGCCGTGTAAAACTGGCTCGGGTTAAGCGCGGAATAACGATCCGGAGGTTAGGGTTTTTTGTGCTAACTATTTCGCAGCTTCTGATTCAGAGGTCGAGAAAACTATAACTCTCTTTCTCCTCCTTCGAAGCATCTTTTGGTTCTTGGAACTTATGTATGTGCATTGTCGAGCGATAAACAAGCTTCCTTCGCGGTGGGTCCGACGTCGGGACTCGGAACTCGGAATTGTCGGAAGGCAGAGTTGTATAAACAGGTGAAATTACTGACGTGAGAACGTGGCCAGCAAGCTGTTCGTCGCGCGACCGGCTAGCCGAGCGGATCGTATCGACAAGACAAGGACAAAGGTATACTCGACGATTGACAACGTATACCATAACGCGCAGGTTCGAACAAAGACGATACCCTTTGACGATGGTGATCGGCAAAATTTGCTGGGTTTTGTTCTCTGGCGCGTTGTCTCCTGCAATTTATTTCGAAAAATGGGATGCGCGAAACGGTGGATTTTAACGGTCCCCCACGGCCCGGGCCGGTAAAGTCGACCGGGAACAGCAGAAACCGGAAGGTCTTACGAAGACGATAAGGGCCTTTAATTTTTACGTGTTGAGCAAGTATTTTTTATTTCAATGCGAGACGTCGAGTCGGAGGCAATTGAGATATAGACCTCCTATCAATTGTTGACACAAAAGTGGAGACGTTGTGGTGGCAATTTCGTGTTCCGAGCATACTCCGGCGGATGCCGCGTTCACGATACGTGGCCCCACGATAGTCGTCAACAGATACGGCAAAACTCAGGAAGATTGGCCCGGCCACTCATAGGGCACATTTACTATACTGTACAAGTACCCCAGTACTATAACATACATATTGGTTGGGGACAGGGAATAATGCGCCAAGCGAGGGCACTAGGAAGATGACCGAGAAAGCATGTATTAAATGGAGGCAGGAATACCCGGGCTTATAGGCTGTTGCCGAACCAGGTACGCGAGGCGGTAGATGTTGTTGTTGTTCTTGTTGTTGTTGCTGTTGCTGTTGACGCACGCGAAATTGCTGAATGATGGAATGGTGCAGCCGTTGGGAGGCGGGTAGGATTGGCACGGCAAAGGGCCAGATGGAACTAGTCCATATAATCCGTTCTGCATGCTCATGACGGGCCAGCCGAGCAAATATTACTGAAAATGTACTGAATTTGACACGCTTGATGACGACATGCCAGGAGCAAGACGTCAACGTCAGACGTCATCCTGCAGCAGCCGGGGAAGCTGCTGGGTTTTTTTGAATTGGCCAGGGTTTCAGCGGTCACCGGCTCTTGAGATTGACAACGGCAGATCTAGGGTCCCGGCCGCCGTGGGCCGGAACCTCGCCGAAGCGATCGAACGGGAAGAGCACGCGGGTGACCCTTGCCGTGACGAGGCCGTAGGATATCTGATTTTTTGTCAATAAGTTTTTTTCTCTTTAACCCACCTCTCTTACGAGAAGTTTTTGAAAATAAAAAAAGGAAAACGTACGGGACCGTAGGTGTTGGAGTCGATGGAGTGGATGTTGTCGCCTTCGACCCAGAAATGGCGGGGCGGCACGACGCAGGTCGATTCCGGGTACGGAAAACGCGTGCGCACGACGTCACCTTCGAGACCGAGGATGCGCTTGACGACTGATGATTCGGGATCGCGCGGGTTTCTTGAAGTTAGCCTGATTTTTTCTTGTATGAATTACCAGTATGATGCAATTCAATTTCAGCTGATGAGGGTACCTTAACACGACGACCTCGCCTCGACGATACGTGTCGTACTTCCTGGCGTCGATTTTCCACAGCAACGCGACGTCACGCACCATTCCGTTCGACTCCGGATTCAGCGTCGGGCTATACCACAACTTCAATCAGCAACAATTTCGAATCAGATTTCCCACAGAGAGAAAAGAAACACACGTCATGGAAGAGCCCTGGATGACGCCAATCCACGAGACATGGTTCGCGACATAGGCCACGACCGGCACCCAGGTCAGCGCGACCAGCACGGTTTTGCCCATGTAGATGAGCGACGCGCGGTTCGCGTTCGCGTTCGCGCGCGCGCGCAGACGCGCAAAGGCCTCTGCCATTGCCAATGGCTCTCGGAGGCTCTCGGAAGACTAAGACTCTCGGCGGCACACTAGCTCAGCGCGAGTACACTGACGGTACACTGAACAGTGCTCAACACTCGGTATAGTACAATTGTACAATTATACTTTGAAGGGCAGCAGCTGTTCTTGTATCGTGGCCGGCATCGGGTAGCCCAGAGTGTGGGTGTGGGTGGTTTGTTTTCGATAAATTTGTTTTTATTTTTTTATTTTTCTGTTTATTATTTTTATTTTTATTTTTTATTTTTTTAATCTTGCCCAAAGGCCCCACGTGACTTAATTGAAACTAGTTCGCGGCAGATTCCGCTGCGGTGCGTGGTGGTATTCGCTCGCTCAGTTCTAGACTGCCCTAATGAACACGCGAGCAGGAGGGGTTTAGAAGGGAACTACTTCAAGTTAGAGGGAGGTAGGCCGTCTAGTCAGCAGTGGCAGACAGCAAGAGTGCAAACAGCGGGCGAGTCGCGCTGGAATCGAGATCCGGGGCGGCGCACGGGCCTGTTTGTTGTGATGCTGCTTGTTGCGTATGATTAGGGCAGTAGTCATGCATCCGGGTTGATTGCATTCCAGAGGCGTCATACTCATTGCCAGAGTCGATACTGATAGTGGACACTGGACACTTATCAAGTATCAACATAACACTCTCAGGGTGACGATTGAGATGAGCTAGCGGAGTCGTAATCGTAGGATGACATCACCGTTTCACTGCAGAGACAGAGAGCAAGGAGGCAGCGACGACACTTGCAGTACAACAGAGTAGAGCAGAGTAGAGTAGTAGACAGAAGAGTGGGCGGTGGGCGCCCGCAGCGGACGCGGCCTCCGGGCCAATCAGCGCTCGCGGTGGTGTTGGTGCGCGGTGGGCGGTCACGTGCGGGGGCAGGGGCTGCCGGTTCGGGCTAGCGCGGGCGGTACCGCGCGCGGCGGCGGCGGTACGCGGTACGACGCTACTCGGCGCGCGGCAAAAGCCAAAGCGCGCACGGCCGAACTCTGTCGCGAGCCCGAACCTTCGCGCGCGGGCCGTGCGCGCAGCTGCGGCGCGCCGTGATCGCGGGGCCGCCGGGCTATATAATACGGCTACCACGCTCCTCCACCGGCCGCGCTCACCGCTCTCCCTACACTCCCCTACACCTACACACCACCCTACACCTACACACCACCACCACCACCTCCACCAGCCATGGCCTCGCCCGCCCCAGGCCTCTTCCTCGACCCGGCAGCCATCACGCCCGGCTCCTTCGCGCTCACCCCCGGCTCCCTCGTGGCCTTCACCAACCCGTTCGCGTCCTCCTCGTCCGCCTCCGCCTTCCCCTCCTCCTTCCCCTCCTCCCTCCCGCTCTCCACCCCCTCCGCCTCCTCCACCACCGCCGCCGTCCCGCGCCGCGTCTCCGCCCTGCCCGACTTCTACTCGCCCCTGCCCGCCATGCCGGCCTCCTCCTTCTTCGCCTCCGCCGCCGCCATCCCGGCGCCCACCGCGGCCACCGCCGACCAGCAGCACATCCACACCCGGCACCTCTCGCTCTGCGACCTGCCCTCCAACCACACGCCCGATCTCGGCTCGGCCTTCCGCCGCGCGTCCTTCCTCGACGCCTACCCGGACGCCGCCGTCGACCCGGCCGACACGCTCGTGCACCCGGCCTCGCCCTACTCGCCGCGCCAGATGGCGCCCAACGCGCCCGATCTGTCTGGCATCGACGTGTCGTCCTTCATGTTCTCGCCCCTGCCAGGCAACCCCATGCAGCCGTCCGTCATGCAGCAGCAGCAGCGGCCACCGATCCAGCAGCAGCAACCACTCCAGCAGCAGCCACTCCAGCACGTTCCGCCCCAGCAGATCCCGGCCTCGGCAGTCTCGTCAATCCCAATCTACATGCCGACCGAGAGCCAGACCCAGGGCCGCGTGCCGCTCTACGTGCGTCGCCGCAACTTCTCGCGCGGCACGAACGCGTCCGACCGCGGCGACTCGAGCTCGCCCCAGTCCTCGGTCTCGCACTCTACCGCGGCGTCGAGCTTCGTCGACGACCCGGCCTCGCCGCAGCAGCTCGCGCTGCTCAAGGAGCCGCAGCACGTCTCCCACGGCGTCGCGTTCAACCCGGCCATGCTGCCCATGTCGCTCGCGCACTCGTACGACATGAACCTGGTCCCGGGCTTTGACCAGCACCAGCACCAGCACCAGCGGCCGTCGCACAACACGACGACCTTCAAGCAGGAGCTCGATCTCGATCTCGACGACATGGACGACATCAGCGTGGCCGCGCACCCGATCGAGGCCGCGTCGACCTCGCTCGCGGCCGCCAAGGCGGGCGACGCAAAGAGTCTCATGACGACCTTCAGCTCGCGCGTCTCGGCCACGGCGCAGAAGAAACACAAGTGCCGCGTCTGCCACAAGCGGTTCACGCGCCCGAGCAGCCTGCAGACTCACATCTTTTCGCACACGGGCGAGAAGCCGTTCAGATGCGACTACACAAACTGCGGCCGGCAGTTCTCGGTCGTGTCGAACCTGCGCCGGCACAAGCGCATCCACCGGTGCGAGTCGGACTGATCTACTTTACTCTACTCTTGTTTTATCTTTTTTGCTTTTGATTTGTTTTTTTGCGCGAGTTATGGCTAGGCGCAGTTTGTTTGGCGTTGCGACGAGGGAGGACTACGAGGAACCTTCGCCGCCGTGGCGACGTGCCGCGGTTGGTTGATGGGACAAAATTTGATAGACATTTTTATCTTTGCGGCGATATCTATTTTTTTGCTGCGATTACTGAAGGGCGTTCTATAGGATCTGATGTGGTTTATTATGTGGGTTTAGTTACGGATTTATTTATTTTTGGTTGAATTTGTTTTTTCTTTTTCAAAGGCTGTATCATAGTGGCGAGCGGACGCAGCTATATCTTCTTATTTGGCTATGGTTTGAAAAGAGATGCTCCCGGGTCTGTATATTACACAATTATCTATTACACATGGCTTTTTTCTAATATAACTGCATATACTTTGCTTAACTTCACGTTCAAGATATGTAGTTGCGCGGGCGGGGCTTCTGAACAGCTCGGCATGTGAAAAAAGACATGCCATTGTTACTAGTTTAGCAGCAATAAATATGCAACGTTGTTTACTTACACGTGCGCTTTGGTTTTCCCAACATATTTGTTTGAGTTATGAGTCCATGAGCCCACTTTTATTATTATGATCCAAAAACCTTCGTATTAGACTCTATCCATGAAAACGTCGAAACTACTTCTATATAGGTAACAACACCGTTAGCGATTCCAAGAAAGAAACCTAACGCGCCTCGTAAAACTGCGCCCGCACAGCCGGCTTCGTGTCGCGAATCGCGTGCTGGCTCTGAATCAACCGCAGCTCGCCATGCTTCATATCCACAATCCTCCGCTCCTTTGATCCCTTTTCCGGCCTCGCCACACCGCTCTCGGCAGCCTGCGTATCCGCCCGAGCGTTATACGCCGCGACCGCGTCCGCGGTCTTGCGCAGCACGGCCTGCACGATCGCGCTAACTTCCTCGACCGTTCGCACGAGCGGCAGCTCGCTGTCGTCGGGAACTTGCGGGAGTGCCTTGGCGGCCATGTAGTGTCGCCAAAACTTGTCGGCTACAAGGCACGCGAATAGGTCGCCCGTGCCGGTGAAGTATGCGTCGATGTACGGTAGGCGCAGAAAGAACTGGGCCAGGCTGCCGTCGCTTCTGACTGTCTGTCCCGCGCACACAAACTCCTTCGCCTGCCCAGCTGCCGCAGCCGCGTCCGCGTCCGCCGGCGCCGCGACGGCGGACGAAATCACGATATTCGGGGTCCCGTACTTTTCATGCAACTTCGCCAACGCGACAAAGATATCTTCTTCCCGTTCAAGTTTCAGCCCCGTCAGCAGTTCGGTCTCGAACTGGTTCGGCGTGATGACGGTCGCGTGCGGCAGCAGGCTCTCGTAGACCGGCACCACCTCGGGCGCGACGTACAGCTTATTCTCGTCGCCCATGACCGGGTCCAGCACCCACACGATCTCGCGCCCCAGCTTCTCGTTATCGGCACGCAACTCCGCGACAACCTTCCCCACTTCCCGGACCGCTTCCGCGCCGGGAATGTACCCGGACAGCACGACGTCGTAGTCTGTCAGCGTGTTGGCCTTCAGGCCCTCGTACACGGCGCGCACTTGCGCCGCGGTCACGCGCTCGCCGGTCCATTGCGTGTATCCGGTGTGGTTCGAGAACGAGACCGTGTTGAGCACGTCGACGTCCCAGCCGAGGAGTTGCAGCGGTAGCGTCGAGGCCCGGTTGCCGACGTAGCCGTGGACCACGTGCGAGGAGATCGCGAGGATCCGGTTCAGGTCGTCCGTCATGGGTATTGTCAATTTAACTGAATGAAAAGGGCAATTGGGTATCAGGTGAAAGTGCCCGATATCGAATTTTGAGATTATATTTCTCGACGCCGTGACTGATGTAAACTGAACCGGTTGCGAACCGCGGTGTAAACTGTAACCGGTTTCACTTAAAAAACCTTGCTGACAGACCATGACGTAGCGAGTTCTCGTGTATTACGACGATTTGACACGGCACCAAAAAAACAAGAAAAAAAGAAAAGCCAAGATCGAAGACGCAAAACGGAGAGCCAGATCGAGGAATATATTACGTCAACTGTTCGTCATGGTATTGGTCTGCGCTTCTGTTCTAACTGTGCTAGGCTTACAGTCTCACTTGGAAGTTGAGACTGAGTCTTGAGCAAGTTGCGCTACTCAAAGCCACCCAAGTCTGTGCTGCTGACCCCAACTCTCTCGGCTTCGTTTCACGGTAGACACTAGACAATGCGGTGGTAACCACAGCTGTGTACTGTGTGTACAGTGTCCTGTGCTGGCTACACTACTACAAGTACACCAGAACCAGTAAAAGCTCCGTCCAAGTCAACGCAAGCGAGTGTGCGTTTATTAGATTATTGCATGCACAAGCGACACGATGCGGTCACTGGAGCGTCATTTTACATTTACCCGTGTTTACTTTTTGGTGTTTGATATCTGACGTCGAGTATCGCGGCTTCGCGGTGTATTAACAGTGTTAACACCTCGCCTCTGCTCACTCCCTGCATGTCAAGTCTCAATCCACGCGGCGGTGGGCCGGTTTGCAGACGTGACGTCGCCAGCTGCATAATGTTATTACAGTCTCAGTAGGCAGTACACCAACCGGTAGACTAGTACACGTACTCCCGGATCTCGCACCCGTCCACGGTGTCGGCTGTCGCGATCTCGCGTACAGCGCCCGATTTTATTTATCCGTCGTGGACCTCGACCAGACGACGACACGTGAACAGCATCGCGCTCTAAGTTAGAGCCTATAACTGATCCCGTAGCAGAGTCTGAAGTCTCAAGCCAAGTCACGCTCCCTTCGAACAGAACATCGCGCGAACCCCGATCTTGTCCGCAAACCGCAACTATTAATGATCATCAACGCCGGCCAGCTTCGCGTGAACTCGCGTGGTCGACCTTTGCCATGAAAGTTGTAATATACTAGTTCCAACGCTGCAACGCTCCAGCTATAGGGTTACTATAGAGCTCGCCACTATAATTGGACTCAATCGGCCCCGTTGGGTTGGTTTTAAGGGGAATTCCCCGCTCGGGCGATTCAGAGAAATTGGTGGTCGCAATTCGTAAATGAAGCGCCCACCAAGGCTGCCCCTGTTAACTCATATCTATCAGTATCCGGCAGGGTACTCCGTGCTCGATCGACAAGCGAAGTACGCGTTACGACGATGCGTGAGGTCATGGGCTGTCTAATGATAAATAACTGCGCGGCCGGGAATTACTGCCGGAGGGTTCAGGGCTGCGGTTGGGACCTGGATCAGGCTGACATAAGCGCTGACAAAGCCATGACAAACCCTGATCAAACCCTGATCTGCTCGTTCTGCCTCGATATCACTACTCGTCGATTAGCCCATCAACCAAGTCGGCCAAGTTGGCTAAGAACGACTGTCTCTGTCAGGAGTCAGCCGTCCTCGGCATCCCATCACTTTACAAGCTGATTACTCGTCTCGGACGGACTAGGCTCGGCGGTCGCTGGCATTGCACCGCATCCCTTGCCTCTTCCAGCCGTCTTCCACCGGCGAACCGCAGCGCAACATCACGTCTGTCTTGTCATCTTTGCCAATTAGCGATATCATCTTTCCCGTAACCAAAACACAAGCTCCAGCAACTCGGCCGGATCTGGTCGCTGACTCGCATTTCAGCTCGTTCTCGTGCTAGCCTGTGGTGGTCGTGGTTGGCCCGTCCCGGGATATCCGCCCGTCACATCCTGCGTTCTGTTTTCCATCTCGGTCGGGCGCCGGTACACTCGCGTCCGTACCCACCGGAACCGGTCGTAGCCCGTCACGTGGCGGCGCACGCGGCGGTCACGCGAAATGTCACGTGAGCTGTATTTATTTTTTATTTTTTAGTTATTTTCTATTTTTTTAATTTTCTTGAATTTCGGACCAACCTCGCGATCAGCCCCAAGTCGCGCGCGCGGCAGTGTGATGCACACCACGCGCTGGGCACAGCAGCAAGCTCCGCGTGGCGAGACCAGCGGCGAATGAGAGCCGTTTCGTGCCTTGCAGGTGTCACTCGGTCACTGGCAGTCACAAGTCGCCTGTTCGCTGGCGCGTCCGTTTGGGACGGCTGGGACTAGATGCGGGCTGTGGACTTTGGTGGATCCAGGCGGGAGTGTTGGTGTTTGAGAAGCCATGATATCTAGATTCTAGCCGGTTGGTGGTTCAGGTAGGATGGAGCGGGTTGGTGGGTTCTGGTCAGTGGTTGGGGAGGCTCGTGGTGGTGGTGGTGGTTGTTCACAAGGCGGAGTGACTTGACTCTCCATCAGCCCATTCTCGCCGTTGCTTCGTCTTCGTCCGGAAATCTGCTAACATTGGCTAGCTGAGATGCATCAGACCATCTAGACACAATATTCTATAGTCGATATCTATCCCACGAGACGGTCCTTCCATGACAGCTGACAGTCGTGCGATCTCGGTGTTTGAGTCCATATCCAGCATATCCGATTCGTGCGGTATCCAGCAGTCTTCAGAGGTCTCCGCTGCATATGTCTATACAGCTAGTTGGTCGTACATAGTATGAGCGCAAAAGTACAGCAGAATACAGCAAATACAGCGAGTACAGCGAGTACAGCAAGTACAGCCCCGGGGTGCGCAAAGTACGTCTGCACGACCCCGCTGCCGGCAAATTCTAGCCGTCCGAGCATCGAATAAACTGCACACAACTCCACAATTCAAATCCCGTAAAGTATTTCGTAGTCAATTCCTTGCTCTTGTACTGTACTTGTACCTGTTTCCTGTGGGCTGCGCAGTACAGCACACCCGGACCGGGGTCCCAAGTTCGCCTAAACTAGCGCTGACTCTATTTTTCGCTAAACTCCTCGATGTTCCCCCTGCATTTTCCCTTCGATGATCTGCGAATACTCGAGTCCTCGGACAGGTCGTGTTTGGAATCTTGCAACTAATCGAAATAATAAAATTTGCAATGGTTGATTTGGATGCAATTGTTGATTAACGAATTGCCTTGCCGATAAAAAGGCGGTTGTCGTTTAATTGCGTGAGCGGGTTGCCTTGTTTACCAACACACGTGCAGACAAGGCGAGCCGACCCACTTTGCAATTTTGTCGCACATGTACTCTTCAGAATCCCTCTTTCCATCTTTCTGTCTTGATACTCACTTTTCTTTTCTTTGTTAGCAACTTATCTTCCATCCTTTCACGTTCCTTTCGAAACATCCAACAATGTCGCCCTCACCTGCCCGCGCCGCCCTTCCGATCCCCTCTCCGGTCGGATACAACAACGACCCCAGCCCGCTTCCGCCCCGTCGCACAAGCGCCGAGTCCACGACCTCAAACACCTCCTCCACCCCAGCCCCGGACTCGTCCATTCCCGACGACTCGACCTCGTCCTTCGCCAGCTCCCGCCTCGAGCTAATCCGGACCCTCGAACACGGCTCGGCCGCAGACCTGCAGCTCTCTGACCCGCGCACGGCGCTCGAGATCCTCACCTGCTCCACTTTCCTCGATCTGCACAGCAACCACAGCCATCACTCGTACGTCGCCGACGCGGCCGCCATCCGCGTTGCCGTCGTGCAGGCCGAACTCGACGACGACCCCGTCGCGCCCGAATGCTCGTGTCCGCACGGCTCGCTGATCGACATGCTGGCCGCGACCGCCGCCGCCGGAATCGACTACGACCGGCTGCAGGACGCGTCGGCCGAGAACCACCACCTGATCTGCTCCGCCGTGCGCGACATTGAGAAACGCGCGAGCAACTGGGCGACCCGCAAAGCGCACTTGTTCAGGCCCCGGTACGAGGAAGAATACATCGCGCGCATAATCGACAGCGAGACGAGCTGCGAGCGGCAAGTCGTCTGGAGCTACGAGTTCCCGCGAGCAACCGCGCAGGCGATCGGAATCCGCGGACGGCATCGGGCTACGGATAGTTTACAGGTCGATCCCGTGCTCACGCGCGTGATGCAATGGAGTCCCGAGATCGTGGTGATGTATGTCTCGCAGGTCGAACAGGCCTGGGTTAACCAGTTTTTCGACTTCCTCGCCTGCGGATTCAAACTACTCGTCGTAATCGACGTCGACACATGGACCCACGCGAACCTAGTCCCCGAGCTTCTCGCGGCATGCGTCGCCCGCTCGGGAATCCCGTACCATCTCGACCTGACCGCGACGCGCGACCTCGCGATCGGAAGCATCATCCGGCGGTACGAATCCGCTCGCGAATGCCCCGCCGACGCGCGCGATCGGTGGCTGCTTGATCCGAGAGTGATCCCGGTCTTTCATTCCTCTCAGCGGAACCCGGCCACGCTGCATCATGTGCACGAGTTCCTGGCCGTCTACGGACGCGTGCACCGGATTCATAATACCTCGCATGATAGTATACAGATTGATACCCCTTTATTCGCCTCGACAGCCGAAAGACTCGGTAAATTCAGATCCGCGGTTTCGAGATATATCCCCTGGCGTAAACCACCACCAGCACCTGTCACCACTGACGCACCGGAATGCTCTGATTTGGTCTGTTACATCTTCTCAACAAAGTACATCTCATACCACGGCTTCTTCGTCGACGCGGTCGTGCACCATGGCCAGATCCAGCGTAAACGGAAATACCTACTCGGTCCGCTTCCCGGCACCCTCCTCTTTTTCCACGTCCGCGTGCGCAAAATCATCTGCAAGGCAAACCGGCAACGGCGCCCGTTACTACAAAGTGGCGAAAGCGGGATACTTCGGCTCTCGTTTGACGTGAACGGAATCTCGGACGAGCTGTACGTGCCGAAACAGCTTATGGCGCTGCTTGCGTCCGATCCGGAAGGGTTTCATCGGATGTGTATCGTCGATGGCGGGGTTGAAGACGCCGAGAAGAAGAAATACGAGGAATTTGTGGTGGGGAAATGTGTAAGGAAACTGTTGATTGATATACCCGCGCGCGGTACATTCACCGACGGAGAACTCGTCGTCTTGACATCCGGCGCCAATTCGAAGCTAGGCAAAGTCGTCAACCACCCATCATCACATATCTTGCTGCAATTACTCGACAGCGACGATGGCATGGCTTTGGAATTAACGTCAGAGTCTCAGGATGATTTACTGCTTGATTTGTCTGGCAAGAAGAACACTGCTGCAACAGCAACAAACCAATGCTTTTTCGCAGGAGAGACGGCGCTGGTGACACGTGTTGCTGAACTTGGCACGGCATTTGATTCGCAAAAATACCGTGGAACTGTGCTGTGCACGTATGAATGATATCCAGTACTTAATCATAGGGTCTGTTTTGCGGTTTTTGTTGTCGGTGTTAGTTCGGATTCCCCGCTCACTTTTTTGCTGGCTTTTATATTTTGTTATACCGCGAATCGGGAGAGATGATGGTTTGAAAAATGACTGGATGAACTTAAGAATTCGTCGCGTTGAAATGGCGTGCCGGGTCGTCGGATCATCGTACTTTTATATGTTAGTAAATGAATGCACTGTACAAATGAATTTGATTAATTGTTTGCGAGCTGTACTTGATGATCTAGTATTACGGCACCATATCTGAGATATCTGAGCCGCACCAGAACCAATCTGGATCTGGGATCTGGAGCGCAGCCAAACCTGCATAGTTGAGTCCAAATCAGGCCGCTCGAACAGATCCGTTCAAGGTCCAGCATAATGTAGACTACAAGTTACATCCTTAATTACGTGTAGAGGCAGTTAATAGGTATTTGTGTACATTTAAACCCATATGCAATCAGGACAAATGCTGCTTCGCCTGCAGTAGTAAACAAGCAAGCCAAGAAGCCATACTCTTTAAACCGACCCCCGTTCACATGTGTGTCATTTCAAATCTATAGCTCACAACGCCCGCTACTACTTGGTCAAACCAGCCCGCTTTAAACTCCAGATTTACTGACTAGTGCACTGCGCGCGCTCGCCGCCCTGCTCGTCGTCCTCGTCTTCCTCGTCAACGGCACGAGCCCTGCTCTGCATAGACGGGTCCACGTCCTGCAGAACAACGTCCTCGACCATCGCGTCGGCGGGAATGTCCAGCGCAGGTCGCGCGGGCAGGATGGTCTCGAGCAAAGCCAGCTTCTCGAGGTCGGCGAAGTTGTTGCCGGGGAACTCAACCTCGAACTCGATGTACAGGTTGCCAAAGTTGTGGTGGCGGTAAGACGGCATTCCGCGGTCGGGAATCACTTTGAGGTGGCCCGGGCGGATGGTCTCGCCGGGAATGATGTCGACCTTCAGCCACTCGTTGTCCAGGTGCTGGACGGCAATGCTGCCGCCCGCAAGAGCCGTCAGAAGATCGATCTTGGCGTGGTAGTACAGGTCGTCTTTCTTGCGAGTAAACCGGTCGTGCGGCTGCTCGTCGACAACAAAGATAACATCTCCAGGCAGAATATCTGGACCCTGGTCTCCCTCTTCCGGGAATGTGATCTTCTGGCCGTTGGCCATGCCCTTGTCGATATGAACCTCCAAAATCTTCTTCTCGCTGATCGTCTTCTTGCCAGAGCAGCCCTTGCATCTGTCCTTGTCCTTGATGATCTCTCCCTCGCCCTTACAGTCGGGGCACGCGGTCTGAAACTGCTGAACAATGTGTCCCATGCCGCGCTGGAAAGTGACTGAACCAGCACCATTGCAAGTCGTGCACTTCTTGACCGCACCCTCCTTGCCTCCCTTACCATTGCACTTCTGGCAAGAAATTGTTCGCGTGAGCGCAAGCTTTGAAATCTTGCCCTTGTACAGATCCTCCAGAGTTACCCGCAGCGCATGCACGATGTCTCTGCTCCGTCGAGGCCCGCTCGGTCGGCCGCCCTGGCCGCCAAACATGCCGCCGAACCCGCCCGAGCCGCCGAAAAACTGGGAAAACAGCGCCTCGGCGCCGTTCATGCCGCCCATGTCGGCACCGCCCTGGCCCGACAGACCTTCCTCGCCGAACTTGTCGTAGATCTCACGCTTCTGTGAATCGGACAGGATTTCGTATCTGATACATGTCAGCTGGGTCGTGATCGCCTCTAGACCGTTCAAACCAGCGGTCGGTCAAAATCAAATCAAAAACACGTACGCATGGGACACATCCTTGAACTTCTCCGCGGCCTCAGGGCTGTGCTGGTTCTTGTCGGGATGGTATTTTAGGGCGTTGACTCTGCGGGGTCTTTGTAAGCATGTATATTCACACATCGCCAACATCCATGGCTACCAACCTGTACGCCTTCTTGATCTGTGCATCGTTCGCGTCAGGGGAAAGTCCTGCAATTGCGCGTTAGCTCCACAGATTCTCCCCTTAATCAGGCGCGTGTATATCGCCGCGAGATCCAGCTGATGGCTGATGGGCTTGCTTACCCAGAACGTCGTAGAGTTTCGACTCCTTGACCATTGTGTGCGACTATGCGTGCTGTGCAGAGTGTGTATAGTGTATAATCGAGAATGTGCAACTACGGTCGAGTTGTACAGGATATGAGGAAGAGAAGAGGGGGCCTTCGTGAGCGCGTAGTGCCTATAAAAAATATTCGACCCTGCTCTCGCGCTGTTCTGCTCCTCGTTCGCGCTTTCGCCGCCGCAGCGCCAGTCGCGGGTTACCCGGCGCGACTTATAGTTACCCGCCTTTTCCTCGCATTTCCTGCGCGTTCCACCGCGTTCTGCTTTCTTCCACGCGCGGCGCTCGCCGCTTTATGCCGCAAGTGCGCAAACAGCAGCTTGTAAACATTAGGGCTGGCAATTAGGGCTAATCCGCGCGTGACTGCTTTCCTGCGGCGCTCCGCTGCGGCTCGCGTCTTCACGGCCAAGCTACGTCGATTTCGAGGTCGCGGTCCCAGTTTCGCTGTAAACCACACAACACACTTTCGAGGTACGCTCAATTCCGCACGCTGCTGCTCTCTGTTCCGGCTGATACTGACTCCGTTTGCAGCGCCTTTAAACATCCTATCGTCATCCAAGACTCGAAATGGGAGGCACTCGCGAAAAGAAGGAGGAGTACTTCGTCAAGCTCCACGATCTGCTTGAGGAGTACAAGAGCATCTTCATTGTTGGCGTCGACAATGTGTCGTCCCAGCAGATGCACGAGATCCGTCGTGCCCTCCGCGGCAACGGCACGATCTTGATGGGCAAGAACACCATGGTTCGTCGCGCCATCCGCGGCTTCCTCCAGGACTTCCCCGAGGCCGAGCGTCTGCTGCCCTACGTCAAGGGCAACGTCGGATTCGTCTTCACCAACGCGGACTTGAAGGAGATCCGTGAGATCATCCTCGCCAACAAGGTCGCCGCCCCGGCCCGTGCCGGTGCCGTCGCGCCCAAGGACGTCTGGGTCCCGGCCGGTAACACCGGTATGGAGCCCGGTAAGACCTCTTTCTTCCAGGCTCTCGGTGTCCCCACCAAGATTGCCCGTGGTACGATTGAAATTACCTCGGACGTCCAGGTCGTCACCGCCGGCACCCGTGTCGGTGCCTCCGAGGCTACCCTGCTCAACATGTTGAACATCTCCCCGTTCACCTACGGTATGGCCCTCTTCCAGGTCTACGACCAGGGCCAGGTCTTCCTCCCTGAGATTCTCGATATCGAGGAGAGCGCTCTTCTTAAGAGCTTCAGCTCGGCCATCACCACCATCACCACCATCTCGCTGGCGATCGGTTACCCCACCCTTCCCTCGGTCATCCACTCCCTGGTCAACCACTACAAGAAGGTCCTCGCCGTCTCCGTTGCGACCGAGTACACCTTCCCCGGTTCCGAGGCCATCAAGGACAGAATCGCCAACCCCGACGCGTACGCCGCCGCTGCACCCGTTGCCGCTGCTGCCGAGGAGACTGCCGCCGCCGAGGAGGAGGCTGCTCCCGCTGAGGAGGAGGAAGAGGAGGACGACGACATGGGATTCGGTCTGTTTGACTAAGCGATCAGACCTGATCTGTGCAAGATTGCAAAAGATATGGTTTAGTTTTTAGTGGGCCGGACCAAAAGTTCCTGTTTTCAATACTACATCTACCGTACCTCATCTGACTGATTGATAGATGTGTATAACTATACATCGCGTTTTCAAAAGCGTGAACTCTATGTAACATAAATTTTCTAATGCAATTATTGGGATATATACCATAACACTCTGTACATAATCTTAATCTGCTCGCCATCTAAATTTGTCGGGATTGAATGCTCGGCGGACAATATCAATGTTCGTAGTGGGCACGAACGGCTTGAGACTGTCCGGGAGCTGTTCTGACTGGCCGGTGAGAATAGCTTTCAATAATGCCTCGAGACGACCTGTAACCCTGTTCACCAGGTTCACATATCTGCACGAAGGGTGTTAGTATAATCAACAGAAAAGATCATCGAAAAAGTGGCAACATACGATGTAGATGGCTGCACGTCTGGTGGGGACGTGAGCACGGGTAACCGCGTCAGACTCTTTTTGAGCACATAGCAATCAAGCAAGAGCTGCTCTGAGCAAATATCCGTGAGCGGCTTGCATCGTGAAATGTTTGGTAAGAACGTGTTCACGGTCGACTCAACCACGCGGTCGCAAAACGAGCGGACAAACATCTCCTTTGGCGAGTACTGAATCACATCGCGCACATTGGACTCGATGGCCTTGATCAACTCTGTAACGTACGCGCTCTGATCTCCCACACTATGCAGTTTGCCCCAGTTTGTGTTCAACATTTCTCTCCATGCAGGCTTACAGTCTGATTCAACCTTGCGTACCAGACTTTGCACCGCGTTGCTAGCCACTGTCAGGAACGCGTCTTTTTCCTTGTCAAAGTTGATTTGCGACTTAAACTGTTCATCAATGACGTCTGCTATTCGCTGCTCCAGTTGCTCTGCTGTCGTGTGGCAATAGTTGGCGGTTGCGATAATCAGACAGGTGCCTTGAACTTCTTCTGCTGTCGTTGCTCGCTCCATAATATGGGCCGCTAATGCCCTATCCGCGTATTGTAGAAGGTACTTTTGAAATGTAAGCGACAAACT
Organism: Myxozyma monticola; assembly: GCA_030568405.1. Classification (NCBI taxonomy): domain Eukaryota; kingdom Fungi; phylum Ascomycota; class Lipomycetes; order Lipomycetales; family Lipomycetaceae; genus Myxozyma; species Myxozyma monticola. The sequence continues at coordinate 74,792 of JAJLTV010000010.1, forward strand.
CAGTAGTTGCGATCCTGTCGAGATCTTTGCAGACTGCGCCAAAAGCTTCCTGTAAGACAAAAATAAGTCGACAGATGATGGCAAAACTTGCTGCGGTGCCTCGTCTTCACCAGCCGGTGGAAGAATCATTTGGTTACTATACTGCGAAATCAGAGCAGACACTTTTCGGTCTTGCGATTCGACCCACAATCCCAAGTATGGCTCAAATGCCTCCGAAATAGCTCGACCAAACACCAACGTAGTTTTCTCTGAACTGTCCGCACTGTCAGTAGAGTTCCGAGGTAGCGCAAATCGCTGTTCGAGGAACTGCTCAAATTCCATGGTTTCTTCAAGTGCTTTGAGCAGCAGATCAACGTTCAGAGACTTTCCGCTCTGAGACAAATGCATCATGTAGTCTTCTCGGGTCATGTCGCAGAATTGACGACACAGGGCTCGAGGGACGTTCCAGTTCGCAGGGAATAGCTGTGTCATTTGCCCCTCTAAGCCTTTCAACATACGTTTGATGTATGAATAACGCCTTGCAATGTTGTCAAGCGAGCCAGCCTGTTACCATGTTAGAATATCCAACCTACTAGTATATCTGAAATAACAAAAAGTACCTCCTCGCTTCCTCGAAATATGTTTCGATATTCCCGTAGCTGTACATTACAATACCAAGTGATTTGTCGTTGTCGGTAGCTGTCTCCCAGCGCATCCAAAAGCCTGCACGCATCTTGCATGAACGTCGGCCTCTCGCTGAATAACTCCGCGTTGCGTCCCTCAATTGCCAGCTCGAAATCAGCAGAAACTTGATCTACAACTCGGTGTTGAAGAGTAGCCACGTTCTTGCTCAGTGTCGCGATCTGTGATATTGATCTATACGACTTAAAATACTCAATCAGCTCAATAACAGCATCCAAGAGTTGAGATGCTTCTTTATATTCTCTGCTCTTCAGAAAGACTCCTAATTGTTCATAGGCAGTCGTAAGCATCTGTAATCGCTTTAGCATCGTCATCGACATTGTCAGATTGCGCTTAGTCTCGTCAAGCTTCCTTATGTCGGCAGTCATTCCGGTAATAACATCTTCCGCCACCACTGCACGCTTTCGCACCGTCTCAATGTGCTCAAAAATCTCAGACAGCTCCGTGTGAGCCTTTGCAACTCGCTGGACGCTTGGCTCCGCTGCGGCCTGAGCTGCTAGTAGCTCAATCAACTTGTTATCGAGTCCTTGAGCGTACGCGCTCAGATTTGTCTGGACTTGCGGAACAACCGCAAATGTTTCCGGGATGCTGAGAATCTCGGATAGGTGCGAGAGTGGATCATAGTCTGCTTGGTCGAGTGGGTCAAGAAGTGACGGTTCTTCGGGAGCAGCTGACGGCTGTGGGGCGATAGCCATAGGCTTTGGTGTGCCGTTTCTTGAAGTAATTGATGTCATGATCGATGCATTGCTGTTGTTTATTGCTCCTGCGTCAATTGAGGCCATAGAATAGTGAATTTGGACCCAGGCAGATGATAAGGGTCCACTAGACACCGGGAATCCAGCTAGGGGAAAGCAGCAGCCTTAGTGAACGAGTTCAGGCAATTGGCAGATGTAATTCCAAACACCACCAAATCTCCTCCCGCTATGTACCACCAAAAATGGAAACTAAAGGAAAGCGAGGATCCTCTGAGCTTTATGCTCTTTGTGGGCGCTGATCTAGAGCTTTAAACTGTTGTGTAGAGGCCTGTTGTGGAAGAGCAGCGCGTCATGAATTACGCACGGCCACGTTCTTATTCTTGCCGAGCCACACGCACAGCCGCGTCACGTGACTGTTGTAAATAGATGTTTCGAAGATTTTCGTGTCCGGGGGATCATACCGATATCTAATTGACCTGTTTCTTTCGCACGAGGCTATCCTCCGTACTATTATACTCAAACACCGTCATCATGGATATGGGAAATCTTACTCAGAAGGAGCAGAAGAAGCTGGAAGAGCTGAACGTCGACATGACGATGCGGAGCATCTCGAACGTAAGTGGCGGCAAGCCCAGTGCTCGGAACGCGGGTCACTTGTGGTTGAACGCATGCTTATCAATGATATAGACCTACATGTCCATGGTTGAGCGATGCTTTGGACAGTGCGTGAACGATATGACGTCGAAGGCTCTCACCAGCAAGGAGGACACGTGCGTCAAGCGTTGCGCTGAGAAGTTCATGAAGTATCAGCAGCGACTTGAGTTGCGATTCAACGAGGAGAGGTATTTGGTTTTGTTCATTTTTATTTATCGTGTCTATATCAGCTAACACAGTTGTCAGCGCGAACCTCACGCCTCCTTAGACTGTCTCAGACGGTCGTGCTGGTCAGCATCGGATACGCTCCGAGCCCCGTTTCTTTCGAGTGATATCGAATTGTACATATCTACACGCTGCTATCGATGGTTAAGTTTTACATGTCAGACCTACACACTCTCATAAATATATTCTATTATCACAAAACATTTCACGAGTCAGTCAACAAAGCTAGAACGTGAACACAACCTTCCTTACGAGGTGCTGATCAAACAGCTCGTATCCTTCTTTGAATCTCTCAGCCGGAAGAATTGTATCAACAAAATCCTCGAGTTTATCTTTGTTCTCGCGTAGGACTTCTAATGCTTCCGAAAATATAGATCGCACGGGACATCTAGAGGACGACCGATTAGCGCGCTCCATAGACAAATACCTACACTGCACGCTGAACCTCTCCGAATCATACCTTCCGAACGCGATTGTGACGTTTTTGGCATATCCTTGCGTTGCGCTGAAAGGAATATCCGAATTGTGCACACCTTGAACGACAGTTAGTGACCACGCGCACAATACGCGAGAACGTCTACTCTCCGCCCTGCTTACCCACAGAGCTGATAAACCCGAACGGGCGCACAAGGTCGTAGCATAACTGCAGAGCGCTTGGCGCGCCTACTACTTCCAATACAACATCGGCTCCGCGCCCATCAGTTGCATCCATGACGGTTTGCTTTGATTCGGGACATTCATAGTTGAGTGCGGTGGCACCGACAGCGCTGGCCTGGTCCAGGCGGTCTTGCACTGAATCGAACGCGAATACCTTCTTTGGCTTGAAATGCAGAGCTGAAATTATTGCGCATTGACTGTCAGGTTGAGAAACTTGGCGCTATCAAGAAACAGAGCGATAGATAACTTACGCGACAGGGCCACAACCGACAACAGCCACGACTGTATCGGCGAGTTCTTCAGGACTAAGATTTTTCAGAAAACGAGAAGCAGCAAAATACCTGATTCAAAGTGAGCGGAGAGGTCATTTCATATACCGACCAAGCTGTGAGCATACCCAGTAGGAAAGATATCTGCCATCAAGGGCAGAATAGCGTCCGATACCTAGTTCATTTCCTTAGCTTACAGAACTCCAAAAAGAGAATGAGGTCGTATACCCCTTCTGGAGCGAGAGATAGGGTCCCGTCGGCTAGCGGTACTTTAACGTACTCGGCCTGGCATCCCTCTAGACGTGGCGATCCGAACAGCCGAGATTCCACGCATCGCGAACTATAACCATGCTTGCAATAGAAGCACGTTCCGCAGCTAATAGTAAAAGGACAAACTACTTTGTCACCAACCTGAGAACGTTCTAGTCAAATGATGTCTGTAACTAGGCGCGCTTGAAAAACAGTTGGACCTACCTTGAAATTCTTGACTCCGGAGCCGACCTCGCTGATTGTTCCAGTCACCTCGTGGCCCATTACAAACCCACGAGCATCAATTTTCTCAGTCCCGCGATACCCATGGAGGTCACTTTGAAAGAAGTAAGTCAAACTGTCTCTGCACACAACACGAGATCGATCGATTCACCTTCCACATAACGCGGCAGCCGTGGTCTTCAGCACAACAGAGCCCTCATCCGCGACCGGCTTCGGAATATCTCGCAACTCCACGTGATATGGCCCTTCAAACACAATTGCCTTCATTGCAATGCTCATTCAATGTCTACAGAGGACGAAGTACGCATGAAATATACGAAGATCGTGGATCGGGGATCCGGAGGACAATGCATCAGTCCCAATTGGGACTGACGCGGAGCAAATTAGGTTTAAAGACGCGACCCCTGAAACCTTACGTGATCGCGCCTTTCCGTGTCTCTCACCCCGTCTGGAATGTTTTCATCAACAAATCGCACGTATACTGCACCATTTCAGGGCAATCTTCACGATCCGATGTCTAATACGCGACCCATATTTGTGTCTCCGCTGCTCAAGCGCTCGGATGCGCCGACCGACGCAATCGAGCACCCAAATCAAGCATCCACGTCAGCAGCAATCGCTTGTTTGATTGCACCGACACCGATAGAATCGGCCACGGCTACGGCCCCTGGTGCCGCGACGGTCGATCTTTTATCGCCTCCTCGTGTTCAGCTTGGCGACCTGAATGTGCTTACTGATACCGGACTGAATTCGCGGGATGGATCTGCTAATCGCTTGGATTTCACTGATCATGAAACGGCAGTCGGGAAGGAAGAGAGCAACGAAGACCAGAAAGAGGACAAGAACTCTATGAGCTCAATAAACAAAAAAACCCGGATCAGAAAGCCACGAGCGAAGGTATCACCGGCGGAGCTGAGCTCCATCGGCATGAGTGCCGTTTCAGGAAAGAGATTGCCTGTAAGTCGAGTGGCGAAAGCATCTCCAGATATAGGCCAGCCTGTGGAAGCAAGTATCGCCCGGACATCTCAACCTCCGCCTCGAATTCGGAAATCCCGCGGGAAAGCCTCGCCTGAGAAAGAGCAAGACAAGACTGAAGAATCATTGCCGGCTGCACCCAGGCATATCAGCCCTTCTACTCCCACGCCGGCTACGTTCATTCAACATCAGTTAAAGCCCAAGCTTGCGACTTCATCGTCGTCAAAACCAGCTTCTGTGGAGGTCGAAACCTTGACGATGTCTTCTGACGGCGGTGGACACACTGTAACGGAAAGTCAGCCTATTCATGGACTTGATGCGACCGATGGATCCGGGCTCGAGCAACAGTCCTCCTTGCCTTTGCAAGGTTTATTTTCATCTGAGCAGGCCCCGTCGAAGTTACAAGATAGTTCAGTATGGGCACGTAAACTCGCATTTGAAGCAATTCAATCCAAGAACCAGTTTGAAGCTGCAGTTGTCCATCTAAGTTTAGCAGAAAAGACTTGGACGGAATTATTACGCGGTCAGTCAAAGGCTTCGGATAGGGCCGCGAACGATACGCGACAGGCTATTAAAGCATTTTCCGATAAATGTCATGAGAGTTCGTATTTATTTCTCTTGGTTGTTTTGCTGACTTGTGTTCAACCGATGTTGTATTCTAACATGCTCAGTGAGGCTGATTGCAGACGATTTGCGCATTTCCGTTACCGAGATGCAAAAATCAATGGAACTGGCTGCGGAACATAGAGCGTTTATGGCGACCGAGATGTCAGAGTTGAAGACAATGATGTCGAATTTGATTTCCAACTCAGACACCAAAAAGCGATCAGCGGACACATTTGAAGAACTACCCGAGCAAGAACACGCCAAACGATTCGCTACTACCACCGCCGTAAAACGACAGCTAGGCCCTATTACTAATTATGACTTGGTCACTGCCAGACATACGACCACTGATAGGGACACAACATCTTGGGACAATAAACTGAATGAATTGCAATCTGTGGTCATATTAACAGACTCTTCTAATAACGGCGAATCTGAAGAAGAAGTATTACGGCAGATTACCGTTGATCGCAGACGGCGATTGGATTGAATATGTACCAACAGCTATTTATGACCCTTTTTCACATTACACGGCGTGTATAATGGTATTTGCTTTAGGAGTTTGCTTTGGGATACGAAACTGGTTGTTTTTTGTACTTTTGCTCTTTCTGCTGCGTTTGGCTCTTCTTGGCTTTGGATTGCGATGCTCGCTCAAATATACTGTATGATATCTTACTGTATAATGATAATTCTATCTCAATTGTTTGAATAATATCGCATGACAATTAAGCAACCATTTTAATAAATAGGTAACAAACTCTATTCAATACAGTCCAATCCAGTCATGCCGCATGCCAAACTATGCGTTCTCGTTCAAAAAAACACCTCTCCAATCACGCCCGCGACAACTTCCTCGAGAATCTCCGCCTTACTCTTCTCCAATTCCCGCTTACTCTCCGAAGCGACGGAAGGACCAGAGTAAGTATTAATAAACTCAAAGATCTCCTTATGCCAGCGCCGGGAGTTGTCTGGCTTCAGAACCCAGTGGTTCTCGTCTGCAGAATTAGTTAGCAAACACGTCGAACTAAATAATAAACCAGAATACGACAAACCTGGGAAATGAAGGAGCTTGCTGGGAATTCCAAGTTCTTGCAGAATATTGAATGCAATCAGGCCTTCACTCTCGGGTAACCGGTAGTCCTTCGCGTTGTGGATAATGAAATGAGGTGTAGCCCATTTGTACATGCGACTCATCGGGTTATACTTGTAATATCCTCTCGTGTTTGTCAAGAACGAGCCACCAAAGTCGTGAGTAGGGAAGTAAAGCTCATCAGAGCTGAACTGGTTCAAAGTCGAAAACACACCGTCATGAGTCACGAGCGCTTTGAAAACACGACCAAGAGCAGATCCTTGGATCCAGTTGATCATATATCCACCATATGATGCACCTGCGGCAATCATGCGCTCAGAATCAATGAAATCATACGTCTTCAACGCATACTCAAGCCCAAAGACGAGATCAATGTAAGGATACGAGCCCCAGTTGTTCTGAATCTTGTCCGTGAAATCCTTGCCGTAACTGGTCGAACCGGTTGGGTTGATTGTGATCACAATATATCCGTCAGGTCCGTTATCGGCCCAGACTGCGGGATTCCATCGCGTAGACCAAGAATCAACCCACGCAGACTGAGGTCCGCCGTGGATCAAGAACGCAAGTGGGTGTTTCTTGGTACGGTCGAAGTTGGCAGGATAAACAATGAACCCATGAACCTGCACGTCTCGAGTGCCAGTGAACCAGAATTCACCAACGCGATCCTCGGGGAGCACCGTCTGGGCTTCTAGAAGCAAAGAGGTAGAGTCCGAGCTAGAGTCGTAAATTTCAAAGTAGGTCGACTTTACAATTGCGCTTTTGGCGAGAAGAAGCTTGGATGACGCCTTGTTGATAAACTCGACAGCCGTTACTGAGTGCGTAGTCTTGAGCTTGACTGGTTGCGATCCAATGGCCAGTTTCCAGACGACTTCGTATCCAGCATCTTCACCAGTCAAATACAAAGTCTCCTTCTCATCAGGAGACCAGAGCACAGACGATGGCGACCGGTCAAAAAGCTTTCCGTCGGTGACGTTAGCCGACGACGATGCGGTCCCGTCGGCCTTCAGATCGTACACAAAGACAATGTTCTGGTCTGATTCGTATCCGTTCTCCTTTTGCACAAGGCCAGCAATCTTCGTGGCATCGGGAGAGAATACCGGCGAGGCGCATGCTCCAAATCCGACCTTGTTCAGAGGAACATTGGGAGTGTTGGTGTCAGTGTACTTCAAGACATAGAAATACGTCGCAGTATTGTTCGCTGGGTTCAATTCCGGGGCCTTCGCATTAACGACCAATTTGTCATCGGCAAGATCGATATCTGACGCGCTTGGGAACGGCATAATCGGCGACTCGATTCCGAGACCCTTCAAATAGTTCTTGAACGGCTCTTTAATCGTTTTCAGATCAGTCGACAGAAGCAAGCCAAACACTGAATTCCGGTTCTCTGTAAGCCAATAATCCCAATGCCTAACAAAAAGTGAGTCGTAAAGCAGTCCCGAATCAGGCTTTGCAGGTGCGTTCGGTGAAAGAAGCGAGCCTTCCGGTGTAGCCCAACCCGAAACCACGACTCGGATCCCGCTAGCGGACGCATGGGTCTTCAAAAGCGAGACTGAGCCCGGGAAGTCGTACAGCTTGGATGTCGCGCCCGTTCCGACTTTCAGTGACCACAATGTTGTGTACTCTGAACTCGTGTTGAGATACAGCAACGTGCTAGCATCAGAGCCTGCCCACGCGATATCTCCCACGTCCAAGGCATCCGCCAGCACCGTCGAGACCTTCCCGGACCCCAGTGCAATCGAGAACACAGAAGCCGACGATTTCTTTGCTGCAAAACTGTACGAGGACTCCGTGTAGACTGCTAACGTTCCGTCAATGTTCGATAGTGCTTCAGACCGGCGGGGCGCCTGAATGACCTCATCGTAGCTAATCGCTGACACGACAGTTGCCGCGAAAGCGGCCAACGTAACCGAAATCCTCATTTTGAAAACAGGATTGGAAACTGCAGCTGCTAGTGGAAAGCCTGCAATTGTCAAATCCTAAGAGGACTCGTGTTTATATGCTCGAGGCAGGTCGAGGATCTGCCGAGACAAGGCGTTATGATATGCCCCACAAGGTTCGAGCTATGTAGCGATCGCTTGTTCGCACCCAGTTTACCATCATAGTACGCCAAAAGACTTTTAAAAGTATCTTGGTGCTATATTTACGGTGTATATTGTTATCGCGATAGGATGGATCCAGATCGCGTGCCCTTAACATCGACATACTTCTAGTTTTACGGACTAAAATTAGTTAATTGATATTTATTTCTTGATCGTAGCTATCACCCAGCACTAGCCCCCCATCGACTCTTACTCGACGAAACCGGATCCGCGGCCACTTTTCCAGCCGCGGCATTCCTCGCCTTAATCGCCTTCTGTGACCTTACCGAGCCCGTCCTACTCTTCTGGGCTCCAGATGTCGTAGAGCCATTTCCCAACGCTGGGAAATCCTGCATCGATTTGATTGACGGTGGAGAAGCTGGATTATTCCGTGGCGAAGATCGTGCGTCTTTCGATGCCGTCTTTCGCGCTGAAACCGAGGGACCGAGAACGTCGCTCGCTAGACCGCCGCCAGGAAGCGCAGGAAACTCGGATTCGTCTTTCAGTGTGATATTTTTGCGTATTGGTGCTTGTCTCTGCGTACCAAAACCACCTGCTCCTGGAAGTATAGAAGCAGCGCCACGACCACGGTCTTCTAATCGTGCTAGCATTTCGGGAGGAATCGAGTGGAGAAAGACACAGGTGCTTCCTGCTAAGCAGGAGTTTTGTAACCAGTAACGGCAGACTGTGGCAGAAAGATCGTGAGTAAATCTGCAGTCTGGCCGAAGACACTGTCCTGTAGTAAGAAAATATCCTAGAGATCCAGAGTTAGTATTTCCAGACTCGGCTAATAGGCGCCGTCGCAACAACTTGTAAAAGACGTACGGCAAACTGTAGGAATTTTCGAGTAATCCTTGCCACCTGCCGACGGCGGAGACTGAATACTATACGCAGGTCCAATCGTTTGCGTTTTCACGGCCACAGGAATGGCTTGCGCCTTCCCATTAAGCTTATCCAAAAGCTCATTCAGCGCAATCTGAATATCGTAACCATTGTTCTCGAGCGACAAGGTTATCGCGCCATCGCTCAATTTCAAAGGCGAAGGTCCACCAAGCGCAGCACGAATGTGATCAAAAGGCGATGACGCGTCGTCGAGATTTGAACCTGAGAGCGAAGCTGATGTCATCGTAGGTGTCATTGAGCCAGGAGTACGAGATCCTGCTGTTGGAGTATTTGACGTATGTGCTGCGGCTGCAGAGAACGACGATATCGTAGTAGATGGTGAAGACGCAGAAGAAGCTACCGATGTTGCCGTTGGCGCAAGGTATGAAGTCGTGTCGGCTGTGTCGTAGGAGTAACTGGAACTGTCCATGGACGGGTCATACATAAACCCATCGCCATATAGCACTGGGGATGGTAGGAACTGTTGCTGTTGCTGACTCTGCTCCTGTTGTTGCTGAAGTTGCTGTGCTTGTGTAACCGGACGATACCTCTCTTCGTCGTCGTCATCGTCTGCTGCTCCAAACGGTTTAAACACTCCAAACGTCCCGGTCATCTCCGAAACGCCAGCACTGTCACTCGCATCCCCACCTCCTGCCTCTTTCTCTTTCCCGGCGCCAAACAATCCGCCGCCAAACGACGCAACCTCGTTACTCAGCGAACTCCCAAACCCGCCCGCCGCTGTTCCGGATTTAAAAAACGCATTTGAAATATATGACGGATCCGGCGACGCAGATCTGGTGGACGGCGTCGAGTTCGGTTCGGAGCCTATCGCTGGATTCGCCGTTCTCCCTCCAAATGCCGGCCGCAAACTCGACGCTTGCACGGGAAACCGTTTTCGCACGACTTTCTTCCTCGTATTCCCAGCAGCACTAACACCACTGCTCGCCGACTTCCCTCCACTGCGATGACTCCATAATATCTCCATCACCATCGTCTCCAAATCCGACGGCGCAAGAATCTGTCCCTGAGAGGCATAGTATTGTTCGATTATCCTCGATATCTGGTCCGTCTGCTCTTCATCGAGTACCGATGGGTCGTTGAGAATGCCATCGCACTCAGCTCGTAGCGCAGCGTCCAACATTGCTGTGTCTCTCTGTGCAAAAAGCGGATAAAATCAGTCGAGGTACAGTTCTAAGGCTATTGAGAATGACCCATCGCAGTGAACATATTCGAAACGAGATATCCAATTATAAAGTGTTGCTCGAAACAAGGCTACTACCCGACGAATTGCATGAACAAGGCGAAATCAAAACACACAAGTAGCTCAATCAAGCCAAGCTCTAGAACTTATACACGACCCAGCTCATATAATACGCAGCTTCTCTGTCGATAAAAAAAACACAGTGTGTGCGCTGTGTACAATTGCAATTCGCTTCCCCGCGAGCTTGTCGATGGGATAGGGATTGTACCTCATCGATTTGAGATATGCGCCAAAGAAATCGCGCGCTTGACACAAGCCCCCTACTTCGCCGCAAACGGCAATATCGCGAGCTTAATTGATCCTACTGCGAAGTACGCCAATAAATAATTAGGCAGTTCGGTAATTTATGGATGATGGAGTTTACAGCGTACTATCCTTGCGATAAATGGAATCGTGCGAATCAGCAAGTGACGCAGCTCGAACTTTCGGTGTTTTATCTACATAGACGGCAACTAAGCTCTGAGTCCTCCAGTAAAATCGCAATTTGCATTCAATCGCTTCTTTCACGCACAGAATACTTGCAAAATAAAAGAAAAAACAGTGGTATAAATCCCAACAGTCGGACAGTCCTCTTACATGATCCATTTCGTTTTTTACGTTTAGAAAAATAGGCCCTGGAACCGGTGCATTCGTGGATCGGGGTGGGTAAGGACGAGGACGACGGGGTGAACGTCGAGGGACGAGGAGTAGGACGAGGGAGAGGGGGGCGGGGTAGGATAAAGAGGAGGGGGCGGAGGAAGGATAAAGAGGACGGAAGAAGGTCGAATTTGAAGGTGCGGATTTCGCTTTTCCGATTGACTTCGGCAGTCCGGCGCGTAACTATATGGACACATTAAGAGCAAAATATACACAAGCTATAACAGTATCGAACACAACAGAAGCTGTAATAAAGCTTCATCACACAATCGAAAGAGTGAAAGATAAAATAAGCAACTTTTCCAGTCAGACCATTAACTGAATTCATAGCTTAGTCCTCGACCACGTCGCCGTCCTGGTCGTCATAGGACCGCTCCTTGGCTTAACAGGCATTAGTCATGAATTCTCAAGCCATAAGAAAAAAGTCACTCACTTGGCTCATGAGTGTCAGCTCCAGCCTTAGCGCTAGGTGCCTCGTCATATGGACTTCTCTCTCTTTCCCTCACATCGTCAACACTAGCATCTCTCGGCGCACTGCGACGGTCGTCGTCTCTCGAAGATCTGGCGTCCCGATCACGAGGCGACACTGATCGCCGTCCTTCTTTGGGAGGAGGAGAGCGAGAGTCATAGCGGCCGCGGCGAGGGGGAGGCGAGTATGACGGACGGCGATCGCGGCCACCGTCACGGCCGCCGTCGCGACCACCACGACCGCCACGAGGACGGTCTTCATAGCGCCACGAAGCCGACGGAGTGTTGCGAGCCCACTAAATCGTTTAGATGGTGTTCTATTTAAAAGATCACACGTGATACTTACCTCAATGTTAATAACGTCGCCAGATCGCAGACGGCGGTTGTGCATGTCGTAGTATGCGTCATCCGCATCCCGACGGTCTTCATACTCAACAAAAGCAAAACTGAATATAGGTTAGTCCAGCAAAAAAATTAATCAGCAATCACGAACTCACGATCGAGATGACGCATTTCGCGGTGCTGGAATGTCGCAGCGCACGAGACGTCCGAATCTAAAAACTATGTCAACATCGATGTACAAAATGATGGAAACGGCACCGCCGCAACCACCAAGCCAAATATTTCCACCTCGTCTGGTCCCAACGGGTGGTCTATGAGATCTGCAGTGCACTCGAAGGGTGTAAGGAGGAGGAGAGGACGAGGAAAAGTCGAGGCGGAGGGAGGGAGGAGAGGGGATCGCAAGACGGATCCATCGGTCTGGTATCGCACCGTATCAACGTTTGATAATAGACCGAAGATGTCGTGAGAAATCGTACCTTTCGAATTCGTGAGCTAGATCGCGGGCGCGAATACCAGAGCTGAAGCCTGTGATAGTGCGTGTCAGAGATGGTGCGAGATAGACTAAACCAAGGAGTGGTTTATCAACTTACCAGTGACATATAAAGTAGTACGGGAGGACATCTTAAATTCGAAATCAAGATAGATTTTGATACAAGTAAAATGTGTTCAATATACGGAGTGTGCAATATAGAGAGTGATGTTAGATTCGGGAAAGATGGAGAAAAGTGTGAAGCTGCACGAAAATAAGGGCGAAGTTACCCGGCATCAACATGAATATATCTCGACGCGTCGGTAAACAAACAACAGCCATATGTACCGTGCTGCACGATGAACGGCGTCATGGAGTCCGAAGTGCCGTCAATTTCGGATATTACAAGGTACCTAGACTTGGCTCATTGCTACAAACATGCAAACAGCGCAAAAAGATCCACAGCAGTACCTACCGAGTACCAAGAACGCGACCTTAATGATCTTATTCGACGCCTGGAACTTCAGCAGGAAGAGTGCAAACGCGAAGTGGCGAGGTTCAAGGATAGATCGGAGACCGAGTCTGAAATTCTAATGCGCAGAATTGCCGCGTCACGAGCGTATCTTGAGGAAATACCAGATCAACGCGCAGGCGTGTCGCCTGAAGCTGTCGCTGCGAAAGTTACTGCATTCCGGCTTTTGGCGTCATCGAGAACAGCACTTGCACGCTTTGATCAAGATATTGCAATTACTAAAGCAGAGATTGATAAGGAACTGAAGCTGAAGGACGAGCTTATGACACTGGGCGAGCTGCTGGATGCGCGGCGGGATACACTAGCAAGGCGGACTCGAGATGGTGAGAGGCGTGGAGAAGATATCAGCGAGCAACAACTGCGCAAACTGGTCGAGCGGCGAAATGCATCTAGACAGAAGGTTAAGGAACTAATGGGAATGTTACGTACTTTGTTAGATGCTCGTGTTTCAGAGGTGTTGGCGGAAGAGGAAAACGGGGCAGGCATGGGTGGATTTGAGAAAGGACAGGTCTGGAAGGGAAAGAGTAAGAAGGCGGAGAAGAGGAAGGGCAAGTCACTGGACGAGATGTGGATGGGGACTAGAAGTACACAGCTGTCACGCGAGGCCAAGAAGCTTGTCGAGGTAAGTGCAGTGATCCGTGATCGTTTATAGCTCCAGAAAAGCACAAGCTGACTAATCGGCCGCAGAATCTACTGAACGCAGCATTTGATGAGACTAGTTCCGGCTGGATTGAAGTTGACGATCCGGAGAGCGTTGTTGTTCGCCTCGTGTTACGGTCAGAGATTGCGGTTGCACGGATTAACGACGCCAGATTCATGCGTCTCCGTGACTTTGCGCGGTCATTTTAGCTTGGACTCAGCAGCACTTGTTATTTAATACGTGATAGCATGAGGAACACGGCTGCCGAGACCCCGATGTTGCATTTCAATGTGCCGTTTCTTCCAACTGTTATTTGGGCCGTCACGAACTACGATTTGGACGTAATAATTCAGAAGTTTGGGCAGAAAATGGGAATGCGGTGAAACTGACCGCTGGCAACAGAGACGCTATAATGAGCCGGGTTTGCCAGAACCGTCTCCGTTTGCCAGATTGCTTGTGTGTATATGTTTGTTTCTCAGTCAAGGAATGTGTGATTCTTGTTGTGGTCTGGATGGTCGTACAGCCGCTACTAGATGGCGAGCACAGTGGATGTGGCTGCCGTATAGCTCTCCGTTGAGCGCATTATAGCAATCCGTTGGGATGGGGCGCTCGGGTATTACGTCACTGTTCCGGCATTGAATCTGACTACTTCGCGAAAGAGCTGTGTGAACTCGATTTGGTTTTCCTGAAACCCGGATTTGTTAGAGAATGGGACCCTAGTCTACGGGTTCGCGCGTATGTACGATGTATTGCATAAGGGCTTGTAAGTAAGATGAGTCGGCGTGAAAAAGTGAGATTTTGGAGAGAAAACTGAGGACCGGGTAATGCCGTGAATGCGGCCAAGTCGGTCAATAGGGGCACGACAAACGTACCGCGCGATCCAGTGGGCTGGGACGCTCGATAAGCTGAAGCTCTCTCTGGCCTGGAGGTAAGCTGGTAGTGGGTTTACTAGTTTGTTGCAGTGACTGCGTGCCTGGTAGTTTACGCGTGTATAATAGCTTATAGTATCCATTACAATTGAGCAGAATATATCAGTGTGCGCTGGTCGGCCCAGCTGGAGGAACAGATCGGCTAGTGGCAGGTACCGCGTATACCCCTGACCCCTGAAAATCGTGAACCGCAATCGACGCGTCACGAAGTTCCCACCGCAGCCGCCACATACTTATAAGCAACACAGCGCCATGGCTTCAAATTCGTCTCGTTCCCGTCTGCGTTTGCTCTCACAAGGGTCAGCTTCTGTCCTGTTTGATGCAACTCTACGGCAACGCGACGGACGACACCAGAAATATGGCTGACCGTCGAGTGCTGCGATCGTCTCCCTCTCAGCTACTTCCGCGAACGCCAGTGCACGCGAACCATGTCGCCTTCCAGTTGAACTGCCAGACGCCCTCGCCCCTCAGTGCGGTTGATAAAAAAATACCTGCTGTCACATCTCGCACTTCAGAACTCTCCGGTCATGGGCACGACAGCCTCTACTCCCAATTCGCTGAGCTTGCGAGCAAGCTTGCGCTGAGAAAGCAGTCGTTGGCTATCACCAGCGTCTCGTTGGATGCGAGCCTGAATGAGCGCATGAACAGCGAGGACATTACGTCGGCCGTGCTGTATAGCGATATGAACGAGCCTGATCGGAAGATCACCGAGACTGCGTTTCGCCGAGCGAATGATGCCGTGGAATTTGATATTTCCGAGCGACTTGACTTGGGTATGCCTGTTTTTATTGCAGCTTTGAAAGATTTTTGCGCTAACGGTCTTTCTTTAGCTCGGTTATCCTACATTGAAGCGTGCAGTTTGCTCTATATCGTGCTCGATCGTGTCAAAACGCCAGAAAGGCGGAGCCGTTTACGCTCCATCGTGAGTACTCGTCAGATTACTGTGCTGTAGGTGGGCCAAGCTTACATGAATTGAAGTACGATGGATACGCACGACGAGTATCTGAACTCGACAGTATCTGCTCCAGTCCTCTAGGATTTTCAAGCATCTCAACCGCATCGACCTTATCGCCAACCAACTCAAGTTTTACAGCTCGCTCGTTTACGTCCTCGGTTTCAAGCACATTTCCAGTTCGTCGGAGTAGCTCTCAAACTACTTTTGAAGAGCCGCGGAAACCGAGTGAGTTCAAAAAGCTTCCCAGCCTTGCCGAAGCTCCAGTGTTCAGGAACGTATGGACGGCCACAAAAAGTGAACCGCACTCAACCACTATCTCACCCGAAATCGATGATAACGATGATCCGTTTACGACTGAAGATTTTGGACTTGAACCGATTTCCCCGTTGACTGTGGTTCCGCATAACGATACGACGAGAAGGAATCTGTACGATCCTGAGATCAACGAGCCCTGTCTCTCACCCGTTTATCATTTCTCTTCTGCTGCATCATCTGCCGCTTCCTTGTTGCCAGATCTTGCAGAGACCGAAGAGGAGCAAGAAATATACCCTCGTGATCTCTGGCAACGTAAGATCTCTGGCCCGGAACCCGCTTCAATGTCTAAGTTTTTGGATAACCGAACAAAGGAAATTGAAACCGACATGGGAAACCTCGAAGGAATGAGCTTCGAAGAAATTATGGAAGGGTTTAATTTTGAGGTAGAGTTGGCGGAGGCTGAGTTTACTCACCCGCCTGTTGCTGCAAGAAGCGCACCTACACGAATAGTGGAACCGGAGGAGTGTGGGCTTACATATGGTTCTGCGTCTGATGATGAAGCCGGTTTCGTGGTTCCTAAAATCGCTACCAAGGTTCGTTGGCCTCTTTATACTATTTACTACATATTAGCCTACTAACTCCCTATTAGAGCCGATCAGATTCTCTTCAGCCACCACTCATCCCTGCGCGCAAACGACGAATGCAGGTACCTCCGTTACCTGATGATCCCGAATTGGACGTTCTGTTCTCCGTCGCCTCCTCGCGTTATTCGAAGCCGCAGTCTCAATCTATCGGTATTCCGAGCAAAGAACCGCGCACAGCTATGTTTACCCGAGCACCTACCGTTCCAAAACTTAGCGCACCGCCTACTGAAGCTCGTGCGTCATTCAGAAAGAAAGCACTCCGATCTGCCGCTAGCGAATCGAATCTTCGCCGACGTGGGCTTTCACTGGCGCCGAAATCCGCACAAGATGTTCATGAACTACATTTAAAGCGATCTATGCCTGTTTTAAAGCCTCGTGTAGCTGCGCAGGGAAGTTTATTACGGAGGCAATCTAGTACTCCGATGCTTCGTGACGAAGGGACGAGTAGTAGCCGGTCTCTTCGTCCCAAGGCAGGAATTGAACTGGCACTGTCGAGCAAGACAGAACAAAGCGTACCTTTGATGAAGTCACAATCAGCAACGGGTATCCCTGGCGAATTTGGATCCTCTCGGGCTCCAGTGAGGTTCAAGGAACTATCGCCTCAGCCGTCTCGTCAGTTTTGGCTGATGCGAAGTATTTTGGCTGCCCTTACAAGTCCTACCGGAGGACTGATAATCAAGGGGATCAAGCTGCGTCCGGAAGCGTTGATGACCACTGCAGTCGCACTTCGAGCCATGGATTACAAGATTGAAGCATGCAGGCTTTTAATTGCCCAGTTTTTGATATTTGAAAAAGAGCCTTCAGTAATGGGATTGCTATCGTTTGAGCGAATCATGACGCAAATCGAGACTCAATTACCGCGACAAATTGCAAAGGGGCAGGATAACGGAAGACCAGAAAGCGCTCAGACCAAAAATTCGGGCCATGCAACACCAATGTCTGCATCTACCATGTTTTCTCGCAAACAGTCTCAAGCTAGCGCGTGGTCGTCGTCTTCATTTGGTAGTGATGAGGCGGATTTTGATTTTAGTCGCAAGTCTTCTGTTTCGTCTACAACCTTTTTAATTTCCGCAGATGCATCGTCTGTGTCTGGGAGCGCAAGAGGACTTAGTTGGCGCAGGATCAAGGCGCGTACAGCATCAAGATTCTCGAAGAATACTACCTCTATATTTGACATGACGGCACCTGTGACACCTACAGTTGAGCAAGAGTCGAACAAGCGGAGACTGAGTGTGCCTACTGACGTTGTCAAGGATGTTGACCGCGCCATTACCCGCGCTCGTCATAAGATCCACAGCGACATTCTCGCAGGTCCATTTGCGCGGTACATACAAGTTTTGGTGGTGCTACTCGAGCACGCTATAAAGCTTGAAACGACACCGGAGGTGATTATGGAGCAGGATAGGGTGCAGTGCAATGCGTTGATTGTGAAAATATCGGAGTTTTTGGAAAATGTGGTGTGCCGGTTTGTGGTTGGAGATATTGAGGTGTTGATGGATGAATATGCTAAGGGACGGAGTATGTGGATTTTAAAATAGGAGTATATATTGGGAGCGAAATAATAGAATGTTGCCATACCAGTGGACCGGGGTTAAAGCATTATAAACTGTAAGTTAGTTTTTACGACAGAGGCATTGTTGACTCACAACCGAATTTGGCATATTGAACCTTATTCTGACGCGCTGTGATCTTGCCCTAAAGCCCTACCTGCGCGTAGCCTCACGTGTGACTGCTCTGCATTGTTTACGTTTGTTGTTACTTGTATTGGGACTTCTGAATCCCCAGGTTTGTCGCTCTGTCTTCTTTAGATTGAATATTCAAAAGCACTTTGTGAACTGTTATAGTATTCTATCGCGATCTGGTTCTTCAAGACCTGGTCTTTACAACTCTTCTGTCTTGACAACTTTGCCGCCGGTGCCCTTAGGTTGATTACTCCCTGGTGTGTCCGAGTTCAGTGCTAGAAAGTTAATATTTTATTCACGAGTCAAAACAATACAATGTGTATCTTCGTGACCCCCGTGAGGTGATTGTGAAGGGATATGAAATATTCACCTCGCTTGCTGTGGAAGCAAAAGGCTCATAACCTGTGGATTCTCAATTTCTCATAGAGCCTTTTGCTTCCACAGAAAGCAAGGTGAATATTTCATGTCCCTTCACTATGACTCTACACGCTCGAAGACGGCTGCCAAGTTGTCGCGCCCGCGGGTGCGCTCTACATTCAGGGCCACCTCACGGAGGTCTAAATCGAAAGGATTGTTGCACCACGCTTCTCTATATTTATAATATCTACTTATGTATGTTGTGTATGCCCCACCCAATAAACCAGACCTTTCTTCCTGCCCTATATATATATCCCTTCAATTCGACCCTTCCAGAGTCTGCATTTTGACCAGCTCATAGTACTTCCCGCGAATAGCCAGTAATTCATGATGCTTCCCCTTCTCAACGACCTTGCCTCCATCAAACACATAAATCATGTCTGCTTTCTGAATAGAGCTTAGTCTGTGAGCGATTGCGATCGTAGTACGACCTTTTGCCGCGACATCCAGAGCTGCTTGTACGATTTTCTCAGATTCAGAGTCTAGCGCGGAGGTAGCCTCGTCCAGAAGAAGTACTTTAGGCTGACGAATTAACGCTCGAGCGATTGCAATTCGTTGCTTCTGACCACCGGAAAGAAGTGATCCCTTGTTACCGCATATCGTGTTGTATCCATCGGGAAGCGAGATAATGAAATCGTGGATATTGGCTTGTCGGCAAACCGCGATCACTTCTTCCTCAGTGACAATTCGTGACGTTCCAAGCTCGATGTTCTCTCTGATCGATCCGGCGTACAGGGTTGGCTCTTGTTGCACGAGAGCAATATGTTCTCTGTAGCTGTTGATATTAAACGTTGAGATATCGTGGCCGTCAAGAAGAATCTGTCCCGCAAGCGGCCGATAAAACGATTCAATGAGTCCAATTGTAGTCGACTTTCCACATCCCGAAGTTCCCACGAGCGCAACATACTCTCCGTGCTTAACGGTAAGATTCAGTCCAGTCAAAACAGGTACATCTGGCCGAGTAGGATACCGGAAATGAACATTTCGGAACTCGACTTCGCCCTTTGTGTCTGCCGACGGAATCTCACCCTCAGTGCTATACGTGTCGATAACAGGCTTCAAGGACATCAGTTTCTTGATGTTCGCAGTCGCCGACTTCGCTTTGCCCATATCGGGTGCAAACGCAAACATTGCACCAGCTGAAACGCCTCCCATAACAGCGGCAATGTAAGCCACATAGAATTGGAACAGCGAATAAATTTCGCGACGGATAAATGTTCCTCCAACATAAAACTCGGTTGCAAAGACCAAAAACGCAGTACTCTGCGCAACGCCGTACCACACCGACGATTTCCGTGTTGCTGAACGTGACGCGTGGAACTGACTATCCGAAATATCGCGATACCGAGCCATGACATCGTCTTCACGAGTTAGCGCTGCAACAGTACGAACAGCAGATACAGCCTCGCATGCGTAAGAACTCGATTTTTCATTGTATGCTTTCATGTTCAGCTGGAACTGAGTGAGGATGTAGAACCGGAAGTAGCCACTTCCGATCAAGATTGGCATGCAAGCAAGAGACACGAGACCAAGTTGCCAGGCTACAATCAAACTCAAAAACATGCCCGCAAGTACCGTCGACGTGGAGTTGAGAAGCTGCGCACATGTGGGTCCACTCAAGCCTAAAAACACGAAATATCAGCACTGATTCAAAAAGACAAATCCCAAAAATACTATGAGCAAAACACTAACCGTCGATTGCCTGGGCATCCTGAGAGAGCGTGTTCGTCAAAGAACCGGTAGTGACATCGTCTCTGTCAAAATACGAAATATCCTGTCGCAACATCTGCTTCAGCATAACAAGACGAATACGGCGAATCAGCTTCTGGGCGCTGAATGTGTAAAGAGAGGAAGCGATCGTCGTCGCAATCAACATGAAAAACGCAAGCATGAGAAATAATCCAGAGAACAAGTTGATTCGCTGCTGCATGTATGCATAGTTTGGAATTGCGCGGAAAGCCTCCATGCATTCGCCGAAGAATATACCCATGGTTGCAAATCCTAAGCCAGTGAACGAAGACAGAACAATTCCGATGGCGTTGTGAGTGTTGTATCCCTTGTTGAGTTCGTAAACAAATACCAGTAAAGACCACAGGGAGTATGAATCCGGATCAACGTCGTCTTCTGTCTCGGCGCTCGGGATATACACAGATCGCACAGTCGGAAACTTGGAGAGCTTATTCTCCTTGTTCTCATCAGCCAGATCAACGTCAAGTTCTGAAGAATCATCATTTTCCAACACCTTTTGCTTCTCAGTCTCAATACTCTGAGCCTGTACGAGATCATAATAGTCACTACGAGCGGCAAGAAGCTCGTCATGAGTTCCGCTCTCCACGATTTTGCCCTTCTTCATGACAACAATGCAGTCCGCATCCTTGATTGTCGAAAGTCTGTGAGCGACAACAATAGTAGTCCGATTTTTCGAAGCCGCGTCCAAAGCTTGCTGAACCACGACTTCAGACTTTGTGTCAAGTGCAGACGTTGCCTCGTCGAGCAGCAGAATTTTGGGATTTCCAACTATCGCACGAGCGATTGCAATTCTCTGCTTCTGGCCACCAGACATCAAGAATCCACGCTCTCCGACAACGGTCTGTAATCCAAGCGGGAAAGTGTTGATGAAAGACATGGCGTTGGCTTGAACACAAGCGTCAACTACCAGTCGCTTCTTCTCCTCCTCAGCAGCAAACTCATATGTTGTACCAATCAGACCTTGTGCGACGTTGGCGAGAATAGTAGCATCAAACAAAGTCGGCTCTTGCTGAACAAGCGCAATCTGCTGTCTCAACCAACGAATATTGAGCTCTGACGTATCAACGCCGTCCAAATGCACTGAACCAGCCAGGGGGTCGTAGAATCGTTCAACGAGCCCAATAATAGTCGACTTTCCGGATCCAGAAGCACCAACAAGTGCGACAGTCTTTCCAGCTGGAATAGAGAGATTGAAATCTTGCAGAATAGTGACTTCTGGCCGCGAGGGATAAATGAATTTGACATCCCGAAGTTCAATGTCACCGTTGACTTCAGCCAGTTGTGCACCAGCAGACGAGCCTGAGTCAATAGCCGACACCCGGTCAATCGTAGCATAAAGCTTTGAAGCAGCCGCAAGAGCATTGACGATACTGCGAACATGAGGGGTAAGGTTGTTGAGTCCGTATGTTCCCTGAGTCATGCACATCACTGTCGTGACAACTGTCCCGACGTCCGCGTGTCCTTCGCGGATCAATCGGCTTCCTTGCCAGTAACCTAACGCTGAGATTATGTACACAGCACACCACATTGAACCAGTAATTGAGCCCTACACAGATCATTAGTACGACCACATATAAGTCTGTCATATAATAGGTCCACATACCAGAGTCATTCCAGCCTTGCGATTCCATTTCTCTGATATAGCCAAAAAAGCGTCGTATCTCTCGACAAGACGATCTTGAATACCAAACGCCTGTACAGTTCTGACGCTGGAAAGTACTTCCTCGGCAAGCGTGCCGCCGAGCGAGGTACCTTCCAAAGCAAGTCTGTAAAAGCGCTTCATCCTAATCGCTTGGAACAACAGCAAAGTAGCAATTGAGCCCACAATAGACAGTAAAATCACTTCCAGTCGTGCCGAGCGAACAAATCCAATCACAAACGTAGCCACGACCATAGATCCGTTGGTAACAAAGTAAAACACTTTCTCAGACATCCCTTCCTCAAACAGAATTGTGTCGGAAGCCAGGCGTGTTGATACTTCGCCAGTACCAGTCTTGTCGAAGTATGCCATGTTCTGGCGCAACGTCGACTCCAAGTACTTTTCCTTAACTCTGCTGGCAATGCGCATTCCACGATCAATGAACAGATACACGCCCAACGCCGCAACCACGAAATCAACTGCCGACAGATATACCAGGAACCTACAGCAGCCAGGTTAGTATGCAAATAAATCCCCCAAAAACACACAGAAAAAAAGCACTTACAACGACAGCCTATTTACGGAACGCTGAAATGTATTAGGGGAGATGTACTCGAAATACTGTCCATTGGTTTCGTAGTACAAGCCATAGCTCGATTGGTTGTACGAATCGTACAAGTCAGTCTGATTGAAGGTTTCGAATTCGGTGGAGTTGTAGAATGTGCCATTGCCGCTCAGAGTACCGTACTCTGGTGTCAGGCCCCTCTGACGCGCGTAGCTCGTAAACACCTGCGCAAATCCACCAAAGATGAGCATCTGCATAGGCTTCGTACAGCCCTCCGCGATACCAAAAAATGTACCAATCAGCAGCAATATAACATCTTTCGTCGTAGCATATCTGTACAGCGATAGAAAAGAAGCATTGAAACTAGGAACAGCGACCTGAGCACGAAGAGCTGCGGCCTCGTGGGCTGGGAGGTGGCTGAATTCGTCGATGTGCTCTGAAGAAGACAGTAAGAGCGAGCTTGACTCAGTCACGCGTCCACTAGACTCGCCCTCGGACCGACTGTCGACCGACTTTGTGCTGACCAGGCCCGTCTTCTCGTCATATTCACGGTCTTGGGACATTGGTTATCCTCGAATTCACGAACAACTTCCGCGCGCCAAACAACAGCAACAAACACAGTCTAAAATATCTAGCCGCTGGAAAAAACAACAAAACGACTCCTGCCAGACATTTTTCTTCTCATTTTGCGGAGGCTCTGGGTATATATATGGTGAATTAACGTTGATACGACTGGGTGGTCTCTGCCCATGGCTAAGCGTTTCCATCAATCGCAGCGAAATGACGCGACAGCACGCAATTTTGAGTTGGTAAAACCCACCGACCACCCGCGATGTCGCGCCTTTGACACAAAATCACACGTGCACTTGAGATCAGATTGGTATCGTTATTTAATGATAGGCCGGTTGCTGCCGGACTGAGTTACTAGCCAGTCTTGTGCCGGGTATGGACCACAGATCATGGTAACTCCAGCAAACTCCAGATAGCGGGCGAGTTCCAGATGGCAATTGGGAGAATTCGCAACAGTTAAAGTTTTATAAATTAAACGCTAATTATTAGGAATTTTTTAAGCTGCGTGCGGCGCACTTGATGGCCGCATCAGGAAAAGGTAAATACGAGTACTCGGAGAAGCGCGCTCGTCTCTCAGTTTGAGCCTTTAAAAGCTTTTTTATCCGACTATCAGTCTAAACCGTCACTGTTTAGTGTTTACCAATTACCATAGTACATTTATAAGTACAACCAGGTGGCAGGGGGCAGGGGTCAAGGCCTCATAGCAAGAGTGTGCTCTACGGAAGCGCAGGACGCGCATGAACACTCTGCTATTCTTGAGATTGGTCTCTTGTACATTTCGTAACTAACTAGCAATGACTGGTGCCAGACGGTAGACCCAACGGTTTCGTCTTATCTGAGCGACTGAGCCTGTGAAACCCCGTCTGATTTGGCCCTTGCTCATGGGGTAGCTTCTATGAGATGGTCGATTGATTGGAGCTATTCAGAAGTTTTGAAAGGTCAAAGTAAACGCCGCCAAGTGACTTCAATGATCTTGCTATCACACGCTGATACGCATCTGGATCTCAGTAAATCACGGTCTCCAGATTCAGGTACAAAGCTTCAAGCAAGAGCCTGAGTGTCGACTGATAAGTCTTGTTAATGACAGCACCAGAAAATTTCCGTTCGCAAATACGCCAGCTCGGCGTAAAATCTCATCAACGGCAACCAAGCGCTATGTGGCTTCCGGTATATCAGCAAGCGTCTTGAGTCTTTCAATCCATTATCCAATTGAGCGCAAATAAACCCGCGTACATAAAGCGCATCCCGCATGCGGCATCTGGAACATGCAACTAGAGAAACCCCCGGTTTCCACTCGTAATAGCTTCCAGTAGCTAAAGTCTAGATAATACAAAGGATTAGCCCATAGCTGTAGTTGAACGATAGAGAATGCAGAGTGCTGAGGTACCGAGCATGCGCTGCTAAAACTGATATCGACTCTAGCTCTTGAGGGGAAACCGGCAAGGCGAGACGACGAGTTCCACGTCGCACGTGTGCTAAGAAAGACCCACCATGCCATATCAGTAAGACATACACAGAGCTATAGTGGTCGGCGACTGAGATTGATGCCTGAGGAGGTGATTTGCGGAAAAAGTGGATGCTTGATCTGAACAATTGGAACGATAACAACAAAAGTCATCTACTTCTTGCGATATCACTTCGTTGGGCGTCAACGTCAGTCACTACTCACTAGCTCCGTGTATGTCTTACCGTCATGATATGGCACGGTTGGTTCTTATCCTTATATATACGATCAAATATTCAATCGATCGTGCGCGCACATCTAGTAACTGGCATGTTCCCGCCTCGCGCGCGCGTCCCGGAGTAATATTCTGAAAATCATATTTCTATCAAACACGGTCACGTGCACACGAATTTGGAATAATCCGCAAACAAGATCGCACAGCTCGACCAGAGAGATCAGCTAAGCTCAATCCGCCGTAACCCGTATAAATACGGCAAAGATCTTGAATTGACTTGTACCCTTACATGTGCTTGTCAATCTTTTCAGCTGCAGTGATTTCCAGACGCTGATTGTCACTGCCATCCTCGGAACGCGAGCAGATCGACGACAAAAATCGAATGACACCATCTACATGAATCGCATAGCCATCGCTCGTCAATTTCACTTACTACCCAGTTAACAGCGGGGTTTTCTCCGTCTTCTTCCGGAGATTGTTGGCCGCAATGAGTTCAGATCTATTTTACTCATTTCTGCGGATCACGACTGCGCAGTTACTACGAGTTTCCGGGATCGATAAAGCGCCGCCTTCGGTGCTTGACACACTTACCGATCTCACGATTCGGTATATGAATTTACTTGCGGTTCGAGCTGGTCGTATGGCTGAGTTATGTGGACGGGAGGAAGTCGAAGTTGGGGATATCCGGACCGCTATGGAATCTAGCGGCGCATTACGGCCGATGAGGATACTAGATGAGGTTATTGATGGAGAGGAGGTTTGGGGGTTGGATACGGAAGATGAAGGGTTGCAACGATTTATGGAGTGGTGTCAGACTGTGCCACAGGAAATGAACGCGGTGACAGGGGGTGAAGAGTTAATCGAGGGTACGCTTATCCTTATTTTTTAGTTATCCGAGGAAGCAGCAAGCTAACAGAGTGGGCAGCGCTGCTGAAAAAGCAAGCTAAAGTAGGCCAGGAAGATAGATTGAGAGGGACGATTCTTGATCAGATGGCACGGCCGGAGGGAAACGACACAGAAGAAGACGCACAGGAATTACAAGCACCGTTTAGGATCGAGGGCCCCGGTCCTCGTGGGTTTGATGGATCATTATGAGCATGGCTTCGAGATTGATGCAGGCTATAGTTGTTACATATAGGCGTGTACGATATTCATCCAACAAATCATAACTAGTTCTATGCAGTTACATCAACATTGCTGTGACTGTGTTAAATAGAGATAAGTTATACAATAATACAAAATTAAAGCTAGAATCGTACACCGACTTTCATACAAACAAAATGTCAAGCAAATCAGACTGGTTTACAAAGAAGCTAAACAGCTAGAACGAAAAATGATGCACAAGAATCAAAACAAAATAAGAGGAATATACAAAAAAAAAGCATAATACTAGATAGAATATGATACAGATCAACAAAGATCCTAATAAACAGCTACCACAGGACGTGACAAAACACGATCCCACACAAATTTCCTGACCCTCTCATATAGAAACATAAAAAACACTGACTTCTTCTTTTGACCCAAATCTCCCAACCCAAATTTGTTACAATAGACTCCCCGACGTTATCTTTCTTTCCAAAACTGTGCAAAAAAGACAAGAAAGCCAAAACGTTATTCAAAAAAGCCACGCATACTCACACAACAGCTGTCACCGTTGGTGTGGGAGCTTGCATGAAATCCTCTGGCACGACGCAAAATTCCTCATGATTCTCAATCAACGTGTTGACAGCCTCGATAGCGAGGAAATAGCTATCACCCGCAAGTTGCGGCGACGGACCATTTTCTTGCCCCGGTGATCCTGCTGCTGGCGTCAGCGAGTCTTCTGTCGCGCTGGGCATTGAAATCGGAGAATCGTCTTCGGTAGAGGATTGTGAATATAAAATATTCGGCGTGATGACGGTGGATAAATTGTGAATATCCATCTTCGAACCAGATTCCTCGTCGACGTGAGAGAACGAAGCGACCCATTTCAAGAAATTAAAAATAATCTCCATCGAATCTCGATGTGACCGCGGAAGCAAACAGCAACACAAGTGTAACGCACGATGTCGCACGTTGTCATCCGTAATCTTCTGTAACGAGACCCAGATCCGGTAAAGACGGAATGTGAGTAATGGGTCTGGCATTTCGCGAAGAAACTTCTTTAGCAGAGCTGCAAGCTGAACAGGTGATTCGCCGTCCAGGTTTACGCGCATGGAAAGCGATGCGCCTGCGCTATCAATCTCAGATGCGAGTGCCTTCAGTTTGCGGATGTTACCGTTCTTGCGGAAAACACCTTCGACAGACATATCTGGTTAAACAAAGTTAGCAAGATGACACAGAGAAACAAAGGGTCATAGAATAGGTACACACCTTTCCGTCGCATGGAAGAAATAACATCATCCAAAAATGTTGGCACTTTCAGCGTTCCGGCGCTTACACCCAACTCAGAATCTGTCCCGCTTCGCTCAATCAACAATTCCAAAGACACCTTGAAAACACCGACCGGCGCAGGACTGTATGTTGTCCCGTTTCGCTTCCGTTTGTCACTCGGAGATGCTGCCGCACTCGGCCATGTTTGACTGGTAATCGCAGTTGCTGTCGCGCTCGGCGGACTTCGTCTTCCAGACGCGCCACCGTTCCCACGTTCACTGCTTGCAGAGCTGCCACCGTTGCCGCCTTTGAATGCTTTTCCAAACTTCTCCCAGAATCCCATTTTGGAGCCGTTCGAAGGCGAAGCCACGCTCTGCGGTTCACCCGCCATCTCGGAAAACTCCTGTGCCGTGAAAAATTCAGACACGAGCGGGAACAGTTCTGCGAAAGCCTTCCGTTGCACGGATAGGTATTCATCCAACGATAGTTCCGAGAAATACCGCCGTGATCGGAATCCATTAACCGTCGTAGCCGCTGTCGAACGCGCTGATGAAGTAAACGACCGTGCGACGCCGGCTTTGCTGGATCCATTGCTAAGCGCCACCGTATGATCAACTGATTTCCTTGCATCTCCATAGTCATTCCCAAGCGGACCAGATGCCGTGCCATTACCGCCGCCACTTCCTTCATGTGATGTGTTACCGACATGAGATCCGGAAGTTTGCTGCTGGTTAATAAGCTTAGGCGCCGGTGCTCCGCTCATGACTAGTGAGGATTGCCGCTGATGCCTAAACGCATTAGGTCGCTGTTCACGCGCTTGTTCTGCGGCCACGATACGTGGAATATCGTCCAGCGTGAGATATTTTTCACCGAATAACATGTCTGGTTTCTCTTGGCCTGTGCCAGCGCGTATTAACGGACTGGGACTTCCACCGCCAGAAACAGGAGAGTGTGATTGCGAGCGCGACGAATGTTGCGCGTATTCATGAGTAGCTGCAACAGCAGCAGCCGCAGCCCGAGCTGCTGCGGTATTGCTAGATGGTTGTTGCGACAGAGGAGGTTCGCGACTTTGGGTCGACGTCTGACGGGATCCGTTCCTGGAATATGATGATTGCCTGTCTGTGCCGTATGGCCGTGAAGAAGGCGACGATGATTTTGACGCAGGCGAAGATGACGAATGAGCCTTATGTCCATCTTGCTGAACGCTTTTGGATCTTCGTGCCTGTTTGCCCTTCGCATCTGAAATGGCGCGCTTGAATCGTGTTGAACGAAGCCTCCGAATGTCTGTAAGAGTGTTGACGTAGTCCTCGACGGACTCCAGTTTATCCGACGTAGATGCCCGCACGAGCGTTCCCTGAGCCTGCATCGTATCGCAGTTTTTGAAAACACGATGCAGGGCGACTTTCAGCAGGAACGAGTACTGATTTAACCGTGAGACAAAGACAAAGTCCTTGCGAGCATTATCCTCAGCTCGCACACAGCCACTGCAATATATCTCTCGAGCGGTATCACTATAAAACGCGTCTGAAATCTCGGTCGACAGCGGCCTTGAACAGCGAGAGCAGCAAAAACAAGTATCCGATAAATGCCACCGTCTGTCACGGTTGTCATCCTTGTCCGCGCTCATGAGACGCGTGCACTTCTCCTCGATTCCGCGACGACAAGTCATGCATTGGTCTGTGATGTTTGGTACGAGAGTCGAGCGGGTCAGGAGGGGAGGAGTGTTGTGAGAAGAGAGATAGTCGAGGAAGCCATCCACGGCATGGGACTTTGACATATTCCGGTCTTCCAGTAAGGCAGTGTTTAGGCCGTACTGAATAAGAAGCTTGAGGTAATGTGCCATGGCGGTGACCAGGTCGAGCAGATCGGACGTGCGGGACGTGGGCGATATCCGTCCGGACGTTAGCTGTTGCCGCACGCTTCCGGGAAGGGTCGTTAAGAAATTGACGATATTCTTGCATAGTGTCTTTGGTTCCTTTCCAAAACTGCGTAGACGCGCAGACTCGTACTGCCGCAGGTCGTCGATAGCGGAGAAGAGGACTTGCACGCGATATACGAGCCTGCTTGTAGCGAGCACAGAGTCGAGAGTCGATCCTGCGGTCGCGTACTGCAGCATATCGGATATACACGCCGCAGATACTTCTTCGTACTCTGACAACACGGTCCAGATGTTGAAAACTTTGTTTTCCACCGCAACTTGCTTCTCTTTCAACAGTTCCGGCGTCAGATCGCCGTCATCTCGCCACACGTAGGGACCTGGGTCTGTTGCAGCAGATGCTGGAGGAGCCGATTCCTTGGCGAGTCGCACGTTCCAGAACTTGTGGATCATGTAACACTCTGGATGCCAATGCTCATGGCGACCGTTTCGCAGATTTTCAATAAACTGACGCAAAATAGCTGAATTGCAGCCCTCGCAACGATCTGCAAATAATGTGGAAAAATGGAAATGACAGTACACGGATCCGTCGCGTTCGTAGTAGTTGTCGTCGGCCTGGAAGACGCGGGGACAGATGGAGCAGGTGAAATGCTCGAGATGGTATTTGTGTCCGACGGCCATGACGTAGTCACCGCGCAGGGCTCCGCCGCAGACGTGGCACAGGAGCGAGCGGCGGCGGAAAAAGTCGTGTTCGCAGAGCGGGAGCGAGGGGGTTGACGAGGACGAGCCGGGTTGAGGAGACGTGGACGTGGACGACGACGACGCGTCGAGCGGGAAGAAGCGGTCGACGACGGGTTTGCCGCAGTCCTGGACGAGTCAGCAGCGCTCGACGCGCGGAAAAACACGAAAAATAAAAATAAAACAACAAAAGACACGTACGGCACACACGAAGCAGGCTTTGTGGAAGGTCTGGTCCATCGCGCGAATAGTCGGCGCGTCGAGTTCGCGGTGGCAGTGTGCGCAGTTGCCGGAGAGCGCGGCCGCGGACGCGGGCGAGGACGTGGCAGCGAGAGCGGTCGCGCTCGGCGGCGAGTCGGCGTGGCGATGTGAGAGAATCATCGCGGGGCCGGCGCCCGGAGAGCGGAGGGGGGTGGGGGGAGGAGCTGGGCTGGAGGGGATTGTTTTGGGGTGGTTTAGCAGGGCGGTGCGCGTTGTTGTGGCGCCAGCGGACGCGACGCGGCGGGCGGACGGGCGGGGCCGGGAGGGCGGCGGCGTGGAGGTTCCGGGCGGGACGGGGAGAGCGAAAGGGGGCCGGTGGGCGCGCGAACAGGGCGTCGGGGGCGGGTCGGGGGGTCGCGATGGCGGAGTGCGGCGAGCAGGCGGGCTCTGCAGTTTGCGCTAGGGCAGTAGGCAGTAGGCAGGGGCTGCGGGCGCGAGTACGCGAGCGCTGAGTCAGCGCACTGCTAAGAGCTGAGTCAGCGCTAAGCGAGCTGTCGTGCTATTTTTACTTGCTTTGTTCGGATTCGCGCGCGTTTCTTTGCTGTCGTACAAAAACACATCCTCGCTCTGGGCTGCACTGCTCCAGCGCAGGCTGATGTTGACTGTCTACTACAGTCCCTCCCTGGTCCACTTGTCCAGCCCCTCCTCCCCTCCTCCCTCCTCCTCGTCTCATCATACTGTCGCCCAATCCGCGGCCAGATCTGGCAACGCGGGCACGGGCCCTGCGCCTTGAAATTTGGTTTGGCGCTTGTTCGCTCACGAGATCACTCGTTAATCTGGTGTGCTGTGATACAGATCCTGTGACCGCTATATTTTCATGCAATGTGCTTACTTGTTGATTCAAGTAGTGCGTAAGGGCAAGGCCGTGGTGTTTGCTTGTTGTTGGACTGCCGCTTCCGGCGGGTTACTTGATACTTCTGAGTTCTGACCAGAGTAGCTGAACAGCACGAGGCGCTTCACTGACGTTTAATGAACGGGGCAGGTTGTGTACTGCTACAGCCTACAGCAGCGCAGCCACTGCAACTTCAATTCCACAAAAGGGCAGAGCAAAACAAACATCGATGACAGACCATAGAGCTACTGTTGTTTATTCAATAATTTGGCTTAGAAGTCTTTATGAGCCGCGTGAAGGAGCTCTGTTCGATGCGGCAAGCTGCAGCGTGCTGAGTAGCGCAGCGCTCAACTTGTAAACACTGCTACTGTCGACGGCTAAGAAGTCAATTTAAGACTCAAGAGCAAGAAATGAGAATGAAAATAAAATAATTCGCATCTCAAACAAAACGAGTTGTAATACCAAATGCAAGCAAATCAAAACACCGACTCCATGTACAAATGGCGATGAACTTTTGTCCAGACTCAGCCGTGCGCCCCACTCTCACCGGCAGGTCACAAATTACATACGCAGACCGCATTAGTTGACCACCGTCAACTGTCTTCAACGTTTTTCGTGCTTTTCCAGCCCAATACAGCAACCTCCCAAGTCAAAAAGGCCCGACCCTCAAACACGAGTCCGTGTCCTTTATGCAGCGCAGCTTCCGAACACCACTCAGCAACTCAACTCTCAACATGCAGCGAAACAAATTGTCAAGCTGATATGAGTATAACATTCTGCTGTCTCTGCAGCTGCTCAAACACAAACTGTCCACCTAAACAGACAGCGCACCCAGGCTCTTCACTGCTCAAGCACAAACTGCCCGAAACCGTGCAAGTCCAACAAGCATCCATAGCCTAAACAGATAATGCCCCCAGGTTCTCCAGCTGCTCCAACAGCAAACTGTCCACCCTCCGCGCCTCCTGCGCCGCCTGCACCTGTTCCCGCATTCGCGCCTCCCGCGTCTCCCGCTTCTGCTGTTCTTTCTTCGCGCGTACCGCCTCCGTATTGAACAATCCCAGATCATTCAACGGCGCATGATTGATCTCATCAAGTAAATCCGTCACCTGCGCCTTCCGCCGCGCAAGCTGCGCCCGTGTAGGCTGTGATGCTGTAGCTGACGACGACCGCTTCGCTGCTAACGCTGATTGTCGTCTCTTGGTCGCCACTACTGCTGGCCCGGCAGCAGTTTTCGATATCCGCGATTTCGCGACTGTGGCGGACGCTTTGTTGACGGTCTTGCTTACTGAGGAGCTCGACTTTTTCAGTTGTGTTCGCGATGTAGACGCCATCTTGTCGTAACTCTTAATCTTTATCCAATCCAGGAGCGGGCTTCAGTATTACCGGCAGTCTACTGAGGTGAAGATACTTGCTGAGATAGAGACGATCACGTCTGAAAAAAACTGTGTAGTGCATCACAGAGCTTGATGCCTTATCCACGAAAAAGTTTCGCGTTTGTGCCCTCGAAGCAATTTTCCACAACCTCTAAACCTTAAATATCGCTTTCGAGTTTTCGATGTCTCCATTTACATTTTCAAGTTGATAAATATACAACAATCTATTCGCGACAGATATGAGTACAGAGATAGTCATGCCAGAAGCTGCACCTACAGACCCTCCGCAGGCTACGTCACTAGAGCCACCGAGTCCGGCAACGGCCAAAAATGACGGATCGCAGCCCCCGCACAGCAAGAAGCAGCGGCAGGATCCGCCAGAAGGCATGACGCGAAACGCGTGGAAGCGGGAACTCAAGAAGCAAAAATGGTTAGACTCGAAGGATGATCGGAGTCGGCATCGCAAAGAGGTTAAGATGCAGAAAAAGGCTGCTAAGCGGGAGTTGCGGGAGCAGAATGCTGCTGCTGCTACTGCGGCTGCTGCTGCTGAGGGTGGGGATGCGGATGGGAGTAATGATGGTCCGAGTGAGGTTGTGAGAGTGTTTGAAGAGAAAAAGAAGGCGAAGCGGGATGGTGCTGAGAGGGCACCGGTGACGCTCTTGATTGATTGTGCATTCGACGACATGATGACCGAGAAGGTATGACCAAACCTATACCACCTCCGCGTACTTTTTTCCCAGCACAATTCTAACATGTACCTCTTAGGAGCGTCTATCGCTTTCCGTCCAAATCACACGTTGCTACGCACAAAACCGTCGAGCAGCAGTTCCAGTGAACCTGCAAATCACGTCGCTGAACAAGAAACTGCTCGAGCGATTCGACGGACCGATGAAGGCTCAGTATAAGCTCTGGAAAGGGTTCAACTACTCGGTCGAGGATTACGTGGTCCCAGAGGACGATGAAGAGCGGAAAAATATTATTTACCTGTCTTCGGATTCAGAGTCGACTTTGACCGAGTTGGAGGATAATAAGACTTATATCATCGGTGGAATCGTGGATAAAGGCAGATACAAGGTATGCACATATTAACCATCCTATTATCTTTTTTCTTTCTATGCGTATACTGACCCAACTTAGAACCTCTGTCAAAACAAAGCTGCAAGTCAAAAAATCGCAACAGCAAAGCTCCCGATCTCAGAATTCATCAAAATCTCTGGCCGGCAAGTTCTCACGACCAACCACGTGGTCGAGATCATGCTCAAATGGTTTGAATTCCGAGACTGGAAACTCGCGTTTGAGGCCATCATTCCGCCTCGGAAACAGGAAGGGTTTGAATGTGCAAAGCAGCGACAAAAGCGGAAACGGGAGGAACACAGCAGTAATGGTAAAGAAGCGGGTAGCGAGTCGAATAGTCCGGATCAAGATGAGGAGGAACAAATTGAGGCGGATGCAGATCCAGTCTTGGTTCCTGAAGAACCGCTTGTTGAAACGACAGCAGCATAGAACTTAATGTACATAAACTAACAAACTAATATCATAACGAACCCATATTTGTACCCATCATGCAAACACCTAAAAATCAAGCTTCTCGGTCTCTTCCTCGCGCTGTCTCTTCGCATGCATCTCTTCTTTCATCAAACCAGACACGAATTTATGGAACAAGTCCACCGAAGGTTTCAAGCTCGTCTTTGCGTAATCTAAATGAAATCGACTGTTAGTTTCGAGTACTCCTGACATTGGGTCAAAGGACGGGTCAAAGGAAGGGGGCTTACCGTCGAGTTTATCTTGTCCTTCTACAGCCGGATGCGTAGCATCGTATTCATCAATCTCGGCAATCAGTTCTGATACAGTAGGTACCGCCATCGGAGAGAACGAGTCAGGATCCGTAGAGTCAATAGGAACGCAAACGCGGCCTGAAACAACAGTCAGTATATCGCAACTAGAACGATATAACATACAGAAAGAAAACTCATACCAGTTCCAGGATGAACGCAGAAAGGTGATTTGAGCAAATGGTTCAAATGTTTTGAAACCTCAGCGTCAAGACGGGGGTACAGATATTCCAGGATAATATCCTGTTTAGCCTCTTTTAATCCTGTTGGGTCCAAAGTCTGCGATGTGAATCAGTCGATGCCTCTGTCCACACAATACCGCAGCCACGTACCTTTGAAACTCCTTGCTTAGCAAGAGCGTCGATATCTGCCCACTTGCTCATACTCGACTCTTCGGGCCCAGTCTCCCACTTCCGCTTGAGTGCCTGGTTCAGAGCTGGAGAAGAAATGGGTTAGCTATTTTATAACAAAAACACACACAGCAAGCTAATATAGATACCTTTATCGGGGAGCAACTTCAGCAGATTCTCAGCCATCTCGGTCGTTCGCCATGGATCTTGGTCAATTAAGATAGCTTGGGAAAAGCTCTCGCGTAAGGTCTCCAAGCTACGTCTATACCATGTGTTAGTATTGCACCCATTACGGAACACAACCCCAAACCGAAATACGTACTGCACAAAAGGATGCAACGGACGCTTCAAGTTCACCTTCTTTGAACTCTTCGCGCCACCTTTCAACACCTCCAAATACGTCGCAATCGCGCGCCGCTTCGCATCATCCATGACTCGCGCCCGTTTATCACAAACCCAAGCGTGCGCACCACGTCGACCAGAGTACACCCACAGCACATGTCTAAACCCAAAATCGTCTCGCAGGGCTTTATCCAGCACTTTAATCGCGACCGTGATAAACGCCCAGCATTTCTCGCAAATCTTGGTGCCGCTGCAACAGGTCCGGATATCGTCGTAATCGGTCATGTCGATATCAAACACGAGTTCCTTTTCGAGCGGACGGAAGGCGGTCTTGCGGACGATCTTGCGGTCGCGCGGGTTGGCTGAGTAGACGGGGCCGATCTCGAAACGAGAAGGGTTTAGTCTGACGACTTCCTTTTTCATGGCATCGTAGGTTGGAAACGATTGGTAGCGGAGGTAAGCGTCGTTCTTAAGCGTGAACGCGATTTCGCGGTTCGTGAATGCGGTGGTTGGCGACGGGAAGTGATTGAGCCATTGAAACAGATCCCTAATTAAAAAAATCCGTTAGATCTGTTCACTAGAGTATAATTTTCTTGCGACATACTTGAATGGGAAAAGACGGTGATAGTACAAATCCATCATGTCAGCTGCAGGACCACCAGAGGACGGTGTCGGAATCGGTGCCATCGTCGGCATCTCTCTAATCTGTACAATTTCCACCTTCGCTGCCTTCACAACAGGCTTCACAGCCGGCTGCATCTCCATCCTATACAACTCATTAGCATCCCAAACCAGCTCAATAAGTCAGAACCAAAGGAAAAGCGCGTGAAACGTACAGTTCCTCGTCATCAAAGTCGTCGCCAAACTCAGCAAACGCCTCCATCGTCGTGGTTCGCGCACGAGGCGTCGGCGCGTCCGCCTCTGGCTCAGCCTCAGGCGATTCAACCGTGTGTTTGACTGGACTCGATGAAGTCTGGATCGGATGATCGAATTGCTCGATTGTAGACGACCCAGGCGACGATGAAGCCTGTGGCACGATGAAATCCTCGACGTTGTCGACGGCGGCGGTGGTGATGGATTCGAAACTCGGCATGGTGAGAGATACCTCTTAAACGCAGCACCGCGAGAAGATAAATCAAGTTCACAAGCGTACACGAGGGTGTGGAGAGGAGAGGTAGTGGTGATTTGTGCGACGCGTCGAGCTTGTAGTGTGTGGGTCAAGCAATGAAATAAGTGACGCGAGGAGAGCGCGTCGTGGTTTAGGGCCGGCAAGCTCAGGGGTTCTGAGACGCGACGCGTCGCGCACGCGTAAGATTACCCGGCGGCGCGGGCGAATAATTAGAAGTCCCGCCGCGAGCTTGAAGAACAACCACGATTCAAGCTGTCGAAGGAGCGAGTATTTTGCGAATGGATGCTTCTGATACTAGGATGGATGTGATTGCAGAGAAGTTGAAGGTTGATATCAAAAAATGGGAATATGAGTTCAAGAGTAGACATGATCGCCAGCCGGGGAAGGCTGATATCAAGGAGAATCCGAAGATTGGTTAGTCGCAATTCCTGTTTTGTGCTTGAGGAGCGCTTGGAAATGTTAACAGCGTGGGTTTTAGCGGCTATGTATAAGGAGTATCAGCGCGTTAAGCGGAGTTTAGATGGTGGAGCTGAGAAGCCGGTGGAGAAGGAACGCGAGCATCGCCATCGACGAGACGAACAAGATGATACACATCGCGACAGGCATCACGACACGCATAACTCGCGAACCAAGCATTCTCATCAGAGCCAGTCCATGACGACAACATCTCCAGTGCTGAACCGGACAAAACACACCAAACGAGACCGACACCATGGCCTGCCCGCCGCGCCGCTTCCGGGGCGACCAATGGCGCGCACGCCGGTGAAGGAACCGGAATACGACGCGCCGTATTCCGCAAACTCGGCCTCTTCGCGTGACTCTGTGCGACGGATGCGGAGGGCTGTTACGCAGATTGGGCCTACGCCGCAGTTTGAAGGACGAGCTTTGGGGATTTTTGATATTTTAAGTCAAGCGTCGCCGATACGGCCCGCGGCGGCCGTACCTGAAGTCAATGCCAGCGTGGCCGATTTCTCGGCCGAGTCGAGGAAAAGCGAGCGTTTGAGCAGTTCTTTTACAGACAATCTGAGCACACCGACCCGGAAGTCGACGCCTAGACGACGTTACGGCTCAGATCGATCATCATCCCCAAGCCCGGTGCACGCGACGCCAACCCGCAGCAGCGCTGCAAGCTCACGTGTATCACGAACGCCACACAGCAGACGTCTGGACTACTCAGCGCTCAAGGCCACGCCGTCTTCATACTTCCATCTCGCGAATGCAAGTAAACTAATGGCCACACCGTCGCCTCTGAAGCGGCCGAAACCGGTGGCGCGAGGGCTAAGTATGATTTTGCAAGAGCTGAGGCAGGCGCAGGACGAAGCGTTCAGCGAAGAAGAGCAGATTCTACGGGATTTGGAGAATGAGGAGGAGAATGGTAGACCAGCGAAGACTGTGAAGGCGGCACCGTTAGAGATGGCAGCAAAGATTGGGACGACTGTCGTTGGCCATGAAGAGATGAAGAAGGGGGAGTCTCATCTGGGAGAGCTGCAGGAAGGCGATATTGCCGCGATGGTGAAGAGCGCGAATAAGCGCGAGGCGGAGAGGGAGAAGGTGGCCAAGTATAAGAAGGCAAAGACGCAGAAACGGACTACCAGACGAGTTATTAGTAAGTGCCTCTTTTTTTGGTGATTGTGTTTGGAAGATACTGACTGAGTTTGCTAGTGCGACCCAATTTGCAAAGTAATGAGCAGAAAGAGATCAAGAAGAAGTTTCCGGGCCTGAATTACTCCGATCAGGACGACTTCTCGGACGAAGAAGAGAATGGCAGTACTGATAATGTGGTTCAGTCTGTGAAATCTGACTCGAAGGCCGACATGGATCAGGCCGTTCCCGGCTCCGACGACGAGCTTGATTTCGACATCGTCTTTGACCCAGAGGACCAGACAGACTGCGACGAACCGCAGCCGGCAGAGCAGACGTCAGTCACAAAGCCGAGTCCCGCAGTACAGCCGGTCTCGATGGTGGATCCGAACACTGTTGCGGCCGTGAGGGCCAAAGTGGCGAGGAGACCAGGCGGAGTGTCGCAGAACTTCCAGCGCCTCAAGATCCGCAACACGGGCGCCCGTGGCGGCCGCAGCGGGGCTCGGAAGTTCGGGCGACGGCGGTGATTGCTGAATTCTGATAGGCAATTGACACTTCACAGATTTCGCGATGGGGGAAGATGCCGGACGGCAATTGCGGAATTGCTGCTGTGTAATGCTTTGTATTGCTTTGAAGCGATGACGTCGGTGCGGCTCAGGCAGAACCGAGCAGCCGCGTCGCGTCAAACAAAGCCAGAATTGGGTTTCTGCGGCAGGAAACGCTGCAGTCGACGCCGAGACGGCGGTTGTCAGTGATTGTTGATGATTACGCCAGCAGGCACTCCAGGTGTTTACTTTGCACTGTTTACTTCGGCTCGTCGGCGCGTGCTGCTTACAGCCCGCGCGCAACTGCAAGTCAGCACTCGGCTCATCGCGCTTGCCAAGCCAGAGCAGCACAAAGACAAGCCGCACCGAACTCTAACGCGGGCCCGGAAACAGACGGGAAAGCCCACCATCGCGACTACAAAAGGCGCCGGCCCTGCTGCTCTGCTCTGCTTCCTCTGCATCGCCTCTCGACCCCTGTCCTCGATCCCTCTGCACCTCCCGCCGACTTCTTTCTTTTCCCAGATCCCGACCAATCCTCTCTCGCAATGGCTCCCCGTGTCGCGATCATCATCTACTCCATGTACGGCCACATCGCCGCGCTCGCCGAGGCCGTCAAGGTCGGTGTCGAGGCTGCTGGCGGCAAGGCCGTCATCTACCAGGTCCCCGAGACCCTGTCGACCGACATTCTCGGCAAGATGCACGCCCCGGCCAAGCCCGACTACCCGGTCGCGTCCAGCGAGACCTTGACCTCGCACGACGCGTTCCTCTTCGGCGTCCCCACCCGCTACGGCTCGTTCCCGGCCCAGTGGAAGACCTTCTGGGACGCGACCGGCGGCCTCTGGGCCAAAGGCTCGCTCATCGGCAAGTCTGCCGGCTTCTTCGTCTCCACTGGAACCCCCCAGGGCGGCCAGGAGACCACGATTCTCAACTCGCTCTCCACGATCGTGCACCACGGCATCACCTACGTGCCCGCCGGCTACCGCGCTTTCGCGCAGATGTCCAGCTTCGACGAGTTCCACGGCGGCTCCCCCTGGGGCGCGGGCACTTTCGCCGGCCCTGACGGCTCGCGCCAGGTCACCGATCTCGAGAAGGAGATCGCTGCGATCCAGGGCAAGGAGTTCTACAAGTTCGTCGAGAAGCTCTACTAAGCGCTTGATTGGTCGCCAGTAGGCAATTGCTTTGCCATGGCTTTGCCATTGCCATTGCCGGCCGCAATTGTGCTGTTTGATCTTTCTTATCGTCTGTTATTCTGTTTGCAATGAAGGAGGCCGTGTTACGCGGTTAGCTAGCTGTCCGGATATACGCGGATCAATAAAATTCTGCCGGTGTGATTGGTTTTGTTTCCCCAACGGCTACAGGCCCGGTCCAGATCCCGCCATTGGCCGGACGGCAATGGCTCATGCCCGCGAGAAGGCTTCCTCCGCCATTGTTCACCATTTTAAACGCCTGCTATATATAGCCCAAGTGCCCAACTCGAGCGAAAATAAACAATGGGCCATCCCAGGGTGCTGCACTGCTGGCCAGTGACGTCTATCGCGCACGTGACTTGACAACATACGGTTAGGGTAATTTTGCCTTATCTTGCCGTGTTGGTCCCCTAAATTGCGATTCGCGGCCACCACAATATTACAAATTCCCCAGCTCCCGCGAATTGCCACGCCCTACGCCCAGTCCTACTCCTGATCTTGCCTCAATGGCTCAGCCTGGCAAGCAATGGTCCGGCCGGGCCTTCGTGCGCGGCTCGTCCGACGCGTCTCGCATGCTGCTGCTGACTATCTGTGTCGCGGGGCTGCAATTCACATGGATATGTGCCCCCTTCTCATCTTTCTTGCGCTGCTTCGCAGATTGCGCTTCCAACTAATTGGAGCTGCTGGCTAACGTTCTTCTACGGTGTTGAACAGGGATATGTGAACGTCTATCTGCTCTCGCTCGGAATGACAAAGTCCCTGCTGTCCTTCGTCTGGGTCGCGGGCCCGCTTTCCGGCCTCATAATGCAGCCGGTCGTCGGCGTGTGGTCCGATAACTGCACATCTCGGTTCGGTCGTCGGCGACCGTTCATGATTATCGGCTCATTTATTGTTGGCGGTTCGCTTATGCTCATGGCATGGACGCGCGAGGTCGTGGACATCTTTGTCAAGGACGAAACGTTGGCGCCGAATGTCACTATTGTCGTGGCTGTGTTTTCCGTTTTTGCGGCCGACTTCAGTGTCAACGCAGGTATGTTCAGTTTTTCCTGCTCATTTGCAATAGTCGAGGCTAACAACGCCCCAAGTGCAGGCAACATGCCGTGCTATCATCGTCGACACCCTGCCCAAATCCAAGCAAGAGCTCGCGAATGCCTGGGCTGGTCGCATGGTTGCGTTCGGTCATCTAGTCGGATTTTACGCTGGTTTCCTCGACCTTATTCATTACATCACTTTCCTCGGCGACACCCAGTTGAAGATCCTTTGTGCAATTTCTTCGCTTGCGTTGTTGATCTGCGTCGGCATCACATCTTGGGCCGTCGAAGAGCGTGTGCTTACTCTTACGGGAGAGGCTCACAGCAAGACGACTCTCTATCATATTCTGCGGTCTCTGCTCGATACTGGGTTTCATTTACCTAAGCGTATTAAGCAGATTTTCACGGTACAGCTGTTTGCCTGGTACGGATGGTTCACGTTCTTGTTCTACTCCTCGACCTGGGTCGGGGAAGTCTACGTGCGCTATGACGCTGGCGATCTTTCCGACTCGCGTGATCTTGTAGGCGACATTGGACGAGTGGGTTCGCTGGCGCTTACTATTTACTCTGTTGTCACTGTTATTTGTTCTCTCGTCCTGCCTCTGTTCGTGGTTTCGCCAAACTCGGACGCACATACACTGAAATCAACTTACGAGTCCTTGCCGGAGCCAATTGCAGAGTTTATGTTTTTCATCGGACCTTACAGACCGACTCTAGCTACTGCGTGGATGATTGGGCACCTCGTGTACGCTGTAATGATGTTTGCTTCCATTTTCGTACGCTCCGTGCATGGAGCCATCGTCGTCATCTCTATTTGTGGGTTTTCATGGGCACTCGCGTCCTGGGCACCATTTTCTTTGCTCGCCGAGGAAATCCGGAAGATCAATGCGTCGACTGTGAGTCGGGCCGGGACTCCTGAGGGGTATGACAGTTTGAGCACTAGTGATGCTGAAGACGATGTGCGGCCGACCGATATCGCCGGCGAGGAGCACGCTGTGGAATCGAGTTCTTCCAAGCGCGGCCGGCATATTGTGTCAATGGAAGCGCAGGAGTATGTTGGAGCGCTGCCAGTCGAGGCCAGCGCCTCAGCAGCCGCCGCGCTTGCTGGCGACCTCGAGCCGACTTCGTCTGCCTCCTCTTCGCGATCAGTCTCGGAAGACGAGGACGAGGACGAGTCTTCGGATGAAGCTGGAAGCTACTTGGGTCTGCACAACGTTTCCATCACGGTTCCTCAGTTTATCTCCACATTCGTGTCATTTTTGGTGTTTTTGATTTTGGATCCAGGGCGGTCGGACGAGCTTACGGGAGGAGACGAGGCGCCGAAGGGTGTCAACGCGATTGGAGTGACGTTGCAGTTGGGTGGGCTTACCGCTCTTGGTGCTGCGTACATGACCAACCGGTTGAGGTAGCTTTTGAAGTTTTGAATATAGCTCATTTGACATTTATTTTTTTATCGTATATCGATAACCACTGGGCACTGGGCCACTGGCAGTATTACTGACTGCGATGACCTCATGATTTGGCGTAGTTTGTAGTACAGGTAGCTTACTGGACCTCACCAGCAGGTTGTAGCAAGTATTTACAGTGTTCCCAGCCTGAACGGTAATAGGGCAAACTCAGTCCAGCTGTTTACAGTTCTCAAAATGTCACGTGCCAATATCACGTGACACCTAACCCTACACAGCCCTATAAACGCAGTCACGCGGCCGAGCGCAGCTGGGAGCAGGACGGGTACGAGGCGGCGCATACAAAGTAGTATGGCGCTGGGTCGTACCCGGCAGCAACACACACCGCATCGCCGCCGCGCTATCGACGACTGGCAAGTGCACCGAGATCGTGAACGAGCAGAGCAGACTTCGACTTCGACATCGACACTCCTTCCCGCCACGGAACATATCATAGTCAGTATCCACAATGAGCGCTGTTACTAAGGAGATTGGCGGTGTAAGTTCTTGCTTGGTTCTTTTTCTTGGGTTTCGGATTCTGCGAACGGACGACGGGAGACTGGGCTGGAAAGCAAGCGACGGCGACAGAGATCGCTGGTTATTGAAGTCATGATTCGGAGTTCCATGCGGTCTGGTTCTCTAGATAAAGGACGTGACGAGATGATTTACGACAACATAAGGAGCCTGTTTTGTTTTTGCTAGGAATTTGTTGCTGCTTGCTTGGCTGGTCTACCGTCGTTGCGTGCTGGGTCGACGATAACTTGACAAAGTCGAGGTGGATGAGATGCTAATGAATCGCTTTATAGGCCAAGAACGGCGGCTCGCGCGTTATACCAGCCACCAAGGCTTCCAAGTGGTACCCCGCTGAGGACATCCCCCAGGCCAAGAAGGTACGTTCGGTCCTAAAGAGTTTGGAGTAGCACTATTGGCGATATACATCTCCCTCGACATCACGAATCATGATCGGAACAGAGCAGGAGTCGTTGGTCGAAGTATCAAGTATACGTGAAGAGATGGAAAGAGATATGTAGACGTATTAGTGCTACTCGACTCGCAACTGGTTCTATAAGACAGGAGACTAACGCTGCATGTCTAGTCTCGCAAGGCTGCCCGGCCTACCGTCCTGCGTGCGTCCCTCGTCCCCGGTGCGGTTCTCATCATCCTTGCCGGCCGATTCCGCGGAAAGCGCGTCGTTCTGCTGAAGTCCCTCGGTGACGGCACCCTGCTCGTCTCCGGCCCGTTCAAGGTCAACGGAGTTCCCCTGCGGAGGTAAGTCTCAACTTTATGCATCGAAGAAATATTCGCGACGGGATAACTAACAGTGCAACAGAGTCAACGCCCGCTACGTCATTGCCACCTCCACCACCGTCCCCGTTGAGTCGGTTGACGTCGCCAAGTTCGATGCTTCGTACTTTGCGCACGAGAAGAAGGCCAAGAAGGAGGGCGAGGCCGAGTTCTTCGGTGACGAGAAGAAGGAGAAGAAGACTGTCGTGAGCGAGACCCGCATCGCCGACCAGAAGGCCGTCGACTCGGCTCTGTTGGCGGAGATCAAGAAGGTCCCGGCGTTGAAGGCGTACCTGGCCAGCAGCTTCAGCCTGAAGAAGGGCGACAAGCCCCACCTCATGAAGTTCTAAGCGCTCTGTAAAAATAAGGAAAAGAGTCTATGAAAGTGTACTAGTTTCTGAAAGAGAATTCATCAACTAAACGGAAAAAAGTAAAGGGTTTCGTTCGTTAAAGTATAGCGACGGGAGCTTTGTTGTCTGGAGTATCATAGTTTTGTTACGAATCTGGCTACGTATTTTTGTACAAAATATAAAATAATACAAATTATATCTGTTAAGCCTACCTCATTGTGTTCTCGTTTTCAGGTATATGGGTGTAGATCTAGTAGTAAAACAGCGATGCTGAGAGTGGCCAGCCGGCGCCCAGTGATGCATGTACACAAAGAATCCTTCATCATGGTGTTTAACTGTTTATCACAGCAGTAGGGCGTCAATTTGTCTCCATCTGTTACTAGCCTTAGTTAATGTATTCCTGTTCTTTTGCTTCAAGCCGCGCTCTGCGGGAATGAGCTCCGTGCCTTCAGAAGGAGATCGAGTATGCAGAGACGACGCAGACAATCCAGAGAAAGCTGATGCTTGTCTACCAAGGGCTGTAAAATTCGGCAGACAAACCTCCATAAATCTGTGTCTCATACGCCAGCTGATTCGATTGGACTTTACTTCTTTAGCAACGACTGTATACCCATAGCCAGTCAAAGTAATTTTGAACCAGCACCCAACTGCTCCTCGGTGGTCATCTGACAGACATTGACAGTGCTGCACCAAATTGTAGAAGAGCTGCTGTCGGTCTATTTCAGACATCTCACTCAGCCTTGCAAGGGTAATAATGACCGTCCATTCTTGACTTTGACTCTTCATAGATTGTCTCCATCGAGTCTCGGGCAGCGATAGGCTCTTGCGAGACAGGATCCAGTTGCGCTAGGTGTTTTGTGAACATTACACTCTGACCTAACACTCTCCTTGTGAATGCATTAATCAAGTGACACGTCCAAGTTGACTTGACTGTTCCGGATGATCCGGATAATACTTAGTAGTCTAAGTATGATCTTGATGAATACACAGCTTGGTCCTGTCTGCCCCAACCTTCTCCATAACAAATCGACCGTCATTCAATTCCGGGCATATTACCGTATATATTCTAACATGCGAGATCATGTAATAGTATGTAAAACTAATTGTCGTACATCAATTGCACGTATATATCAATCGCAGATGCATTTATTAGAGCCGAAACTCGCATATCTCGGTGTCAAAAGACATGAGATTACCCTGCGCCCGGTGGGTCTGGCAGCTGCCAGACCGAAATCGTCATATACTCGTAAGACCTGCAGCCTTCCCCCTCCTCCTCTTCCCTTTGCGCATGCTGACATAGCCCTGCACCCGGCTTTCCTTGGCTCTGTACGAAATCTAGCGGACTCGGCGACATAGTGTTGTTGCTTGTTTTCGTTTGCTGTGTGCTGTATATTTATTTCAGTGGGGCGGTATAGACGCTTTCTTATTCGAG
This sequence comes from Myxozyma monticola, assembly GCA_030568405.1. Lineage (NCBI taxonomy): Eukaryota > Fungi > Ascomycota > Lipomycetes > Lipomycetales > Lipomycetaceae > Myxozyma > Myxozyma monticola. The sequence continues at coordinate 119,471 of JAJLTV010000010.1, forward strand.
GTCGCTAGGGTTCCGGGCTTCCGCTGCTGGATCTAGTTTACGCGGGTGACCTTGAGCCGAGTCTGGGAGTTGTTGCCGTGAGATTTAGGTGATTTTCAAAGGATTGAGGGACGAGATAGTGAACGCGTGGGAATATCGGTTGTTGGTATTGTCGATCGTTGGCAATACGTCCACGAACGTGCGCGAACTCGGCCGAGGTCTAATTGATCTAGACGAGAATCGGCTGTTTTCTCAGGAGCTCGAGGAGAAAGGAACTCCTCCTGAAGGATACACTTTATAATGCCGGCATCTGGGCAGCAGAGTGGAGTTAGTACGGAGCAGAAGAAGGAAGGGAGGAGTAAGGCTGTTGCAGCGGGGACTGGGGCGATGGAGACGTCGATGATGGAGGGGGTCGAGAATTATGAAGATCAGACGACTGTGCATGTTACTGAAGACGGAGAGCATGGAGACAGTCAAGATGTGCCACCACCGGATGAAGAGGAGGAAGAGGAGGAGGAGGAAGAAGAAGAGGAAGAAGAGGAACAGGAAGAAGAGGATTACTACTACGGTATGTCAATTTTCGAAAGAAGATTGAAATAGGATACACGCTGACATATTTGATAGAATCTGGATCATCACAGTCAGAGATCGAGACATGGATATCCTGTTTCTGCGCGATTCGAGGACACGAGTTTTTCGCTGAAGTCACAGAAGACTTTATCGACGACGACTTCAATTTGACTGGATTGAGTTCGCTGGTGCCGTATTATAAAGAAGCGTTGGATATGATTTTGGATTTAGACCCGTTGCCAGGTTAGTCATTTTTTTGTTTCTGTTCGTGATGGGGTGCGTAAGTGAACGAGTACTGACTTGGATGAAGAGGATGAGCCTTCGCGGCTGCCGAATATGCCGGTGATTGAAAACTCGGCGGAACAATTATATGGGTTGATACATGCGCGGTTCCTACTAACTCGGGCCGGATTATCTTTAATGGTAAGGGGTTTTGTCGTTTATCTCAATTCATCCTGAAAATCGCAATCTAACCATGCGCAGGCGGAAAAATACGATCTCCAGCAATTCGGCACCTGTCCCCGGTACCTCTGCCACCAGAACCCGGTCCTGCCAGTCGGCACAAGCGATCTTCCCGGCAACGACACGGTGAAGCTTTTCTGTCCATCTTGTGCTGATATATACACGCCGAGCGGCAAGGAAGAGAACGATGTCGACGGCGCGTACTTTGGAACTACCTTTGCTGGTCTGTTTTTGAAGACGTATCCGGATATCCCGGGTCCGTTTGGCGGGCTGAAGATTCCGCCAGTGACGTATGAGATCCAGGGTGTGGCAGAGAACGGAGCTGCCGAGACCGCCGGAGCTGGTGACGCTGGAGCTACGAACAGGACTCCTCGGACTAGTGCGACAAAGTCCATTACTACACCAGCGACCGAACCCGATAACGGAAACAGCAGCAGTAACGGCTCTAGCGCAGCCGCTGATCCACAGAAAGCCAAGGCGCAACTATCCCTCGTCTCGGGCGACGGAGGAGAATCGAAATGGGAAGTTTACCAGATGCATTTATTCGGGTTCAAGCTTTCCGAGCGCGCCAAATCCGGGCCGCGGATGCGGTGGTTGCGAGAGCGGCCGACGAAAGTGGGAGATTTGGAGTCTTTCTAGATGCATGCTTTGCGAATATATAAAGAAGTCTTCTAAAGTCATCAATTTACGATTTGTGCTTGTTTTACGTTTTATGTGTATCTGTATTTTTCCAAGTTTTTGTTTTTGTGCGTGACGTCTTTTGTTATGTGTCGATATGTGAGAGTCTTGTGAGAGTCTTGTGAGAGTCTTTTTTTGTAAAATAGCATTTTACTTTCCGTTTTTTGGTATTTGTTCGATTTGTTGTATAGTCGGTGTAGCCCGACCTTTTTGCGAGATTGTGTGTACTTTGTAAAACTGCGGCATTGCGTTTCGAATTCTATGCATAGAACATCAAGTTTCATCCTGCCTATCAGTGAAGTATACGTAGTGATGGAGGGCGTAAATATAAAGGTGTACTGTATTCAACTACCTTCTAGCGATTTATACAAACTATCCTACAGTTACTTATCCATCTTCAGCTCCATTCCTAAAAAAACAAATATAAAAAAGTTACTACACAACTAAAAGAAAAAGAGACAATGCGTCTAAGCGATATTCTCGGTACCCATAGCATCAACGACAAGATGATCCGGGAACTCCTCATCGAGGTCATTAAGCTCGTCCTCGTCCTTGTTATACCGACTAAACAGCACCCAAAACACAATACCAAAAAACAGCGTGACCGCAGCCAGCGCAGTGTACGACCAAACCATATCCGGGTCCTTCGCCGTGGGCGAGATTGCGATTCCGATAGCGGCTCCGAACGCGTTGGTGAGCAGGAACATTGACATGACGAAGGACTTCATGGAGGCCGGCGCCTTGGTGTACGCGTACTCGAGGCCCGTGATGGATGCGAAGATCTCCGAGAGCGCGATGAAGAAGTATGCGGGCGTTTGCACTGCGACGTGGACTTGGTTCGGTAACGTGCCGTTTGCGGAAGCGGCGCAGGCGAGCGGGTATTCGTAGCATGGACCGGCGGTGTAGATCATGTGTTGCACGATGGCGGTGTATGCCATTGAGATTGCGGCGAAGACGAAGCCGAAGAAGATACGCGTGATTGGCTTGAACGGGATTCCGACTTTGCGGAGGTACGGGTAGAGCAGGGAGTCGCAGATTGGGATGAAGATGATGATGGCGATCGGGTCAATGTTTTGCATAATGTCGTTCGGGATCCCGTGGGTTTCCATCTCGCCGGCTTGGGAGATGAAGTTGTTGAGCATCTGGCCGTAGACGAGCCAGTAGATTGGGTAAAAGACAAAGACGCGGCAGGCGACGAGAGCGCGAGCGACTTCGTCGACAAAGTGGTCGGTCCAGGGCACGGCAGAGAGACCGATTTCCTCGCGGTAGGAAGGTTTGGCGTAGTTCATGTTGCGGTGGCGGGCGGCTGTGAAGATGATGCGGAAGGCGTGCGGGACGACGGATCCGGAAGGCGGCTTCTTGATGTAGTACTTGTTTCCGACGATGAGGCAGAAGATGCCGACAAAGAAGAAGACAAACGGCAGCAAGTACGCGGCCCAGAAACCGACGTTGAGCTCGAGTTCGGTGGTGGCGATGGCGGAGAGCGAGCCGACGTTGATGCAGAGGTAGAAGATCATGAAGAGCGACTGGATCGTGACGGCCGGGTCGACGATGACGCGTTCGCCGGACTTGAGCTCGCGGATGAAACGCTTCGTGTTTGTGTACTGCTCTGCAATCAAGGGCGAAACGTTTGACTTGATGCCGCCGGTGCCGAGGCCGATGACGATCATGGCCGCGATGAGGCCGCCGAGCGAAGCGCCGGCGTCGATGGCGGCGGGCAGCGAGGTCGTGAAGATGATGAGCAGACCGACGGCGTAGATGCCAGCAAATATGCAGATCGTCTTGTACTTGCCGAGATACTGGTCTGCCACGACGGCGCCAAAGATGGGCGTTACGTAGCACCAGAACTGGAAAAAGTAGTTGAGCGCGGAGGCCTTGCTCTGGCCGAGGCCGATGGCGCCGGGACGCAGGCCGCCGACGGGGTTCTGCATGTAGTTCATGAACGGGCCCGTGAGGCCGTAGTAGGTGAAGCGCTCGCAGAGCTCGACGACGGCGACGAGCCACGCGGCGGCGGGCAGGCGGTCGGAGACGCGACGGAGGGTGCGCAGGTCGTAGTCCGAGATGGAGTCGCCGGAGATGGAGGCCGTGTTCTTGGCGTAAGCGGGCAGGTTCGCGGCGGCCGTGTCGGTGTCGGCCTCGGCGACATCGGGGCCCTTCTTGGTGGAGTCGACGGCGGCGAGCGGGTGATCGAGCACGAGGCGGTCGTGGTCCTCGGCGGGGCCCAGCGGGAGGCTTTTCTCGTCAGCCATGGTGGAGAATAGGTTATGAAGACAGAGCGAGCGCGACAGCAGAGCAGAGCCGGAGGGTATGTACGGGTATTTATGTTCTACTGGCGTATGGACGTGTACTGCGTGCGGATTTGCATTTGGGCCGGCTCGACATGCCACGCGACTCGGTCGGATCAGGGAAAACTCACTTGGAGGACGCGACGGCGAAGGTCGCGAGCTGGGCCGCGGACTCGTCGTCCGCGACGTCGTCGGACGGCAGCGGCAGGTACTCGCGCGCGGACGGACGCACCATGCGGCCGGCCATTGTGAGACTGGTGCCTGGTGGAGTGGTGGTGCCGTGTACGGGCGAGTACGGCGAGCTCGGGGCGGGTACGGGGGAGGGAGAGAGGGAGTGGAGGAGAGTTAAGTTGAGAGCGTGGAGGCGAGGCAACTAATCGGGAAAACTCTATCCGGCACAAGCGCGCAACGCCGTCGCGGTTGCGCCAGACCAAACTGGCCCGAAGCGGCCGTCTATGCCCCTGTTTCTCTCTTGTCCCTGCCATTCTCTTCACAGCCTGTCAAGTAGAACAAGTCCTGCCTCTAGTCTTGATTCTTAAGTAGTAGACCAGTTCCGCTTCAATCTTCGCAGGAAATAAAAATTTGCTGGAGTCTAAACTAAACGCGACGAAGTAAAGTCGCGCGGCTGTCGGCGGCTGTCGGCGGCGGGCGCGGCTGCCCTGGCAAACGCAAACAAACATAAAAATAAAGCAAGTCGCGTTCACTTCGACACTTTTCTCGACAACCACGCGTAGCTGGCATCTCAGAGGAAAGTTAGTTGTTTCCAGATCTTCATTCTTCCACCTTATTAGAAATGAAAAGTCTACTCTAGCTGAATGCTGATAGGGTGAGATGGTGCGGCTATAAACCACGTTATAACTCTAGATAGAGAGAGGCTCTAGGGTGAGACATGCAAAGCCCATCTGACTCGCTGTCTATGTTGTGTTCTTCTGGACTTCGCGGCGGCCAAGTAGCAAGCACTACATTCTACATCAATCGAACGCCTGGTTAATTATTCAACGATAAAATCGGTAATTGAACTCCATCATGTTGCGGGCTTCACGAGTGATAATAGCCGGAATCTGCGTTATTTTGCTGATGCTCGCGCAGAGCGTGGCATCTTTACCACCAGAAGGTGCAGTGTCATTGCCAGAGCTGGAGCCGGATGTCACGCTGAGCCCTCCTGTTGCAGAGCAGCATGCCGTATTACGACCGAGATCCGGAAAGTGCAATTGTGCTGGAAAATCCCGGAATGTGAGCGCGACTCTCGAGACAGCTAGGATATACGGGGCGCGTGTAACGGGCTGTGCCTCGGGGGCATATGCATTCTACCAGGTGTTAAACGCGGTTATTCTGGTCCACAATGCTCGCGCGGCAGAAGGAGACCGATGGAACCCGAACTACGATCAGGCGGCGCGCGAATTTTCTAAAGCTGTTGGATCGGCATGTGTCTCTATCGTATTTTGGTTCCCGCCTGGGTCGTCAACTGCCAGTGGTGTCGGAGCACCAAACCGGGCTTTGAAGCCAATTCCGTCAAATAATGGGAGCGGCGTCTTCTATTCCCGCCTAGTCGGCTACTTGTCTGTTTTTTCCAGTCCTTCTCATATTTGGCTCACTGCCGCTGGAACTCTGTTCTTGCTGTCTCTTATGACGAGGTTCTACAGACGTCGGACTGCGACTCGCCAACGGCAACACCACGGCAAGTCGGCAACATGACGATAGCACGCCCGTCGCCCGGCCAGAGCTAATTGGCTAAGATGTATCACTGGACACTGAGCGTCCATGGTTGGGGTCTTGCGCTTGCGTTTTCATTGGCAAATCATTGCACATTTTTGTTGTAGAATCAATCATAGAATAGAGTTGCTGTTAACTTCAAGTTACCAGCTCCGATTCAGTAAAAGAAGTACATATAGGTACACAAGAGTGCTTTCGGTACTCGGCCGTATCTTTTGACAATTTATCGAATGCTTCAACTAAGTCTAATGTTTAATAATGCAGCAATGCTTGTTGCTCGCCTACATGCTTTTTAAAATTTTCTGACTTTTAGCGGAAGCGCAAGCGCGACTTTTCATCTTCAACACTTCTCTTCTTTACGCTGCGCGTTTCGCCACACGGCCTTCCCGTATCATCCTCGGCTCGAGACTCCCAACGCAATTATACCATCAGACTAGTACTACCAGAAATAACCACTCCGCCATCACGGCAGCAAGAATACCCCACAGCGATATAACCAAGACCCCTGAGTCTTAAGCCTTAACGGTCCGGTCCGGGCGGCGGCGTGCGCCTCCGAACGCCGTAGTGTCTCTACTTTCTACCTCGCCTCGAGGTCCGCCGTCTGTGCATCGTCACGCTCTCGGGTTCTGCCGAAATCTCGCAAGAATAATATCCCGCGACCGGCTCGACTTTGGTTCGACTCGAATCGACTTCTAATCACGCTTACCTCGGCCCGTCGCACAACTCTCAGCTTGCCGGTTGATCATCTTTGCGTCCGTGTATAGCCGTGTAGCAGGCTGCTATCTTGAGTTTACAATATTTCAGTTTTACAATATTTCCCTGTGTATTGTTCATTTCCGGGACTCTGCTCGCCTGCAGCTTAACATACACATCCATACATCATACATCATACCCTATACAACAACACCCTACAGAACAATACACCATAGAATGTCAAACTCGAATGTAGAACTAGAACGTAGAACCAGGACTAGAGTCGAACAAACTAGTAACCCAACTAAAACATCGTCGTCTTCCTCCTCCGCTTCTTGCTGTTCAACAGCCCCGTCGCCTCGGCCACCGCAACCGCGCGGTCCGACACCCCATCGCCAAACTTGGCCGTCTCGCGCCGCAACCGCCTGATATTCCGCTCCCGCTCGACCTCCCGCCGCTCAATCTCCTCCTGCGTCAGCTCCTCCACGCTCGGCGCCCACTCGTCGCCCAACCCCTCCTGGTCCACGCGCCAGCCCGCTTCCGCATTGTACGCGGCATCGTTGTCGACCTCGGCTGGTAAATGGCCCTCGCATGCTTCTTTCTTCAGCCGGATCAGCACCTCGTAGATCGCGTGCGCGATCGCCGGATAAAACTCGCCCGTCAGTCCCATATCGGCCACCACCGTCCGCGCAAACTGCTCCGGCGTCAAACCTTTGCTGAAACTACTACTATTGCTACTGCTATCATTGCCATTCCCACTTCCGCCGGCCGCCTCGACCAAAGTTCCGTCGATAGCCGAACCACCGGCTAGGTCCCATTCAAACTTATCTTCATACAAATGCTTCGCCAAATGCAGACTCAAATTCACAATCACGTTCTGGATCCCCGGCGGTAAATCAATCGTGGCCACGGGCGCGTACTCCTCGATCTGCGTCTTGATCGCGTGCGCAATCTGCGACGCGTACACATGTGCAGGGATATCCAGATCCGCGCACATGACTGCTGAGAATTGCTCGGGCGTGATTAGCTGCTCGGAGAGGTTCCATAGGAAGAAATCTGATAGCCGGTAGTTTCCCATGTCGAGGTTGATACGGATCGGGATCAGGATCTCGGGCTGTTCTGCTGCTAGTTCAAGTTGTTCTTCGGTGCTGCAGTTCATTCTCATTAGCTCTTTTTTCCTCTCTTAACAATAGCCTTATTCTTGTAAAATAAAACAAAAAAAACACTCACTGGTATACGTGGTTCGTCATCACCGCCGGCCGACTGCGCACCACCGGCATCGCCTCATCATCCGTATTCGGTCCACTTCCCCGCCCATTAAACATTCCGGATCCATTCAACAACAAATCATCATCGTCATCCGTTTCCGCGTAATTCCGCTTCGCAGCTCGCGGAAGCGTGCCGCCAGTCGACACAAGCGCGCCCTGCGGAACAAGCAGCGCCGTGTTTCCCTGCCGCAGCCGAGAACTGTACGTCGTTATCGAGGCTTGGCCTTTCCGGAAGACCGGCGGCGGAGGCTGTTGCGCGTACGCGCTTCGTCTGCTCATTGTGGATTTGTTGTATCTGTGTTTATGCTGTTGTTGATTCTTGTTGATGTAAAGAGCCAAGCTGTATGTGTATCCTTTCGTCTTTCGTCTTTCGTGCCTCCTCGCGAACTGCCACTAAATACCACCAATCAACTCCCAGTGAATCTGCCTCAGGTCACTTTTAAAACAGATCCGAATTTCCGGGTATAGCGACAGTCTGAGCTGCCCTCTATGCTTCTCGCTGTACAGCGCGTCTCGTTCCTCTTCGGCTTCACGCTTGTGCTGTGTAGTTTGGTTTTCCCTGCCGCACAACTCGCACGCTGCTCGCGCAGTTGCGCTGTCTACGAGACCCGTTGCTGGCACTACAAGCCCCTTTGTTTACTTCGCCAAACCCTGTAAACCCTATTAACCCCATAAACCCTAAGCTCGCTACAAACCCCAGGCTTACACCGCATCCAAGTTCTCATCGCCGACGACCAGCGCCGAGGGCCGAACCGAGAGCGCCGACACTGAAGCGAAAGCGAAACCGGCTCGCGGTCGCAGGACGTGATTACTCATTGTTATGCAATTGACTTGATCTTCTCTTGATCATCTATTGAATCTGGATATAAAGAGTATACACTTGCATATCGCTGTGGAAAGATATTCAAGCAACAACACTTCCAGTCCTGCGAACCGCACGACTAATACTGAACGGCCTGATCTGACCCCACAGTCCTCCGCTATGGCCGACGAGTCTCTTCTTCCCGGTGCGTCTTCTCCTCGATATCTTGCAGAGAAACTTCCGTCATACAAACGACTCATACTGACAATTCGCAACAGTCCGGGATCAACCTCCTCCAGCTCAACCCATGACCACTGATCTCGACGCGACGACGTCGGACGAGGACGCGAAGCCGTTCATGGACGCGCTGGACGAGCAGCAGCAGCAGCAGCAGCCGTCTAGTCCGCGCAAGAGATCTTTAGACGAGGATTCTACTGCTGCTGAGCCACGCGCGACGACAGAAACCACAAACACAGACAACGCAGAACACAGACAGAAATTACAACGGACGCAGAGCCCGTCATTGGCGCCAGAAACGACGCATGAATCAGGCAAGACTGAGACTGCTCCCGAGGCCACGACGACGATGGCCGCAGAAAGCGAACCCGTTGATACCGGCGCTTCGTCTCCAACTGCCGCTCCTGCTCCGACTGAACCGATACGCGCTCAAGTCCGTGGAGGCGCGCCTGTACGGCGGTATCTCAACGATCTCGTCACGCCTGCATTACTCGAAGGCATGAAGATCATTGCCCGCGAGCAGTACGTCCTTTTTTCACTTTCATATTGTTTCATTCAGCTAACAATAGAACCCAGACCAGAGAATCCGCTCGAAACACTCGCTCTGTATCTACTCAAGCGGAGTAAGACCGACAAGCCTGCCGCCAAAAAGGACAAAGTGCCAGTCAAGACGGCCGAGAAGGCGGCCTAGTTAGGCTGACGAGAACAGAAAAGAAACGGGAAACTTAATGTGCTGTGTATATACAATTTGGTTAATTATTGTGTTGTTTTTAGATGCTGCTGGGATATTATGTACAATTAGCTGTTTCAAAGGAGCTTTACACTTATATGACTATGCCATTACAAATACTATGACGACGTCACCGCCGTCCGTCCGTCTACTTTCAACTCTGCCACCTTCTCTACAACCAAACTCGTTTCGTCATGCACATCCGCTTCATCCACAGGCGTCTCATACTCCGTCGTGGCCGTGATTCCAAGCGACTCCCACACCCTCATCGTGCTCATATCTCCCTGGAACAGCTCCGCGGTAGCAGCATAATCCCGGTTAAGCCCCATCGCCAAAGTCTGTCCGACGGCCATCTTCTGGCCAATAATAACAGCCATATGAACCCCCCACGTTTCCGTCGTCGCGACCTCGCTCACGACCTCGTCACCGCGCGCGATAGCCAGCCCGCGCACAACGTTCGGCGCAGCAACGCTCGACGCCTGTAGAATCGCACCGCCAGCGGTCTTGATTACGGGGAAGTCGTTCACGTCGCCGACTGCAAACACGTGCGAGAGCTGGGGACTCGCGAGCGTCATGTCGTCATTCACTTTCAACACGCCATGCTCTAGCAAAACACTTGCAAAAACCTCACGATCCATAAAATCAGTCGCTGCAGTGCCGCGACTCGTTGTCCAGATCGTGCAGTCTGATTTGAATTCGCGGCCGTCGACGGTAGTCACGATCCCGTCCTGTTCGCCCTTGACGCGTGAATTGAGCTGCACGTCGACTCCAAGGATTTCCAACGCTGCCAGGACGCGCTCTTTAAACTCGTCGCAGACAGGTTCGGGCGGTAACGTTCCGCGCGAATGAAGCAATGTGACCGACTTGTTCGGGTACACGTACCTCAGCTCGCCCGCGATTTCGATACCAACAGCACCGCCACCGACGACCACGATCGAGTTTGCCTTTTTGAACCGGCGCACATAGGTGTTCATGTACTCGACATAGTCCTCCCTCGTCGTCTGCGGCGGCATGACATACGGCTGCCGATGTCTCCCCGTCGCGACCACAGCGTAATCAAACGGCAACTCAACCACGACCCCGTTCACCTCGGCGGTCACGGAAGACGCAGACATGTACGTCGCAGAGCCATACACGAAATCCACATGATCCGTAACCAATTTCGAAAACGTGCTCGGAGGCGCAAACGTAACTGCCGCGAACCCGGGGTCCACGATCGCGCGCGGAACAGCGATGGGGTTGATGACGCCGCGACGGGGCTCGAGGACCGTGATCCGTGGGAGCGGGTGCTTGGATGCTGTCAACAGCGTCATCAGCGTGTTCACGAACGCGTGTCCGCCGATTGAGCCGCCAACGACCACGATGCGAGGAACGGGACTCATAGTTGCAAGTTGTAAGTTGTATTCTCTTTGCAAAGTATCCAAGAAAGATCAAACAGACGCGGCGACGGACGCGTATTTATACAGCAAAATGACAAGTCGCAACAACCAGCAAAACTATCGCGCAAAAGTTAAAAACGCGGTCGAGAGCGCTCTGATTGCGGGCTCTGGCTCTATAGACTTTCAGGAAGTAGTGGGTGAAGTAGAGTTGCAGCACGTAACAGCGCCAATGGACAGCCAAGATGCCGCTGGAAGCGGAAGGTTGGAGAATCTGATAAATTTTTAAAAACTTTAGTTAATTAACGCGCCAACGCACCACGATCTGATAACTTTAACCTTTAAACCTTCTTGCGGGCACGTGATATTTCTTGGAGCCAATGCCCAACTGAGAAGTTGAAACAGCATACAAAACACAGTGCCGAAATGGGGACAAATGACAATTCGAACTTCTGACTTTTATATGACTATCTAATGAGTTTCTACTTTGACTTTCTCGGTCAGGCAACTCAAGTTGGCTCGGAGAGTGGATGAAATTGAAAAAAACTAAGCTCGCAAGTGACTCTTAAGTTCTTGCGAGCTGGGCCGGGCCGCACTGGCCCAGTCCAACTGCTACTTCATTTTCGTAGTCTCGCCAGCAAGTAATTCAATGCAAGATTAGTAGTTATGTACAATGATAAATCACCGCGGCCCTAAGTCTCAGAACACGCCGCCACGTCCCATCACATGCTTCAATTCCGTCGCAACATTCAAATCAATCTCCTCGCCCGCCAACTCCGTCATCAAATCGTCCCGTACACCGACAATCATATCAACCCGATCAATCACGTCCTTCCGCTGTCCCACACCCGGACTCGTCAACAGCGCCGTGAACGCCAGCTCGGACATTTTCCGCATCCGCGGATGACCCATGTTATCCACTTTTTTGCACCATTCGTCCAAAAGCGGGCCTAAACAGCCACCTTCCACTGCCCGCTGCTGGCCATACAGATCGCAGAACCGGACAGCGACTTCCGGATCCGCGAGTACAATGCGGGCGAAAATAGTTAGGTAGCGGGTGATATTGATTGCGGACTCGTGCGTATCAAATATGGAATCCATGATCCGCGCAAGAAGACCAGTGTCGACGAAATCGCTAATGTACGCATTCAAAGGCAGCCGTTGCATGAAAATCTCTAAGATATGCGATACGGTGTGGCATGCTTCAATCTTCAAGTTCCCGATATACGAGCTCATGATTTGAAAAATCACCTTGCCGTACTCTCGCGCGATATACTCAGTCGCGAGAATAACATACCCTTCGAGAATCGTCAGTTCGACTCGCAAATTATCAGTCGACTGATCAAGCGACGTAATCAACATCGGCACCAAACTAAGCAGCTCTGGCGTTATTTCGGGCGCGTTCGCAATCGTGCTATGCCACAACTCTAACGCGTCTTCGTGTAAATACACATGCAACTCTGATTTCGGATCAACGATTCCTCTGATTAACGGAATATATAACTGATGAAACCTGTGTGACTCTTGCTCAGTTGCTCGCATCAGGTTCGTCAATGTATGCAAAATCGCGCCCTTGAGAATATGCTCGTCTCCAGCTTGCTCCCACAGCCCTGGCAGAAGCACGACAATCTTCTCCGCGTATGGTAATATATGTGATTCCGACACCTCGACCAGCACCGAAATCACCTGCAGCAATGCAAGTTTCGTCTCAATCATCTCCATCTGACTCATCATCTCCAACAATCTCGTCAGGAAAAACTCCAAAAACGGTAAAAATGCAGTAATAACAAAATCCCACTCGTCGACAGCCGTCCGCAGCGTCATTGCCGAGGTCAGCTGAACGACCGGGTCGTTTAATGGTAACGACGTGTCCAGCATGCGCGCAAGAACTTCGTACACAACTTTTCGCGCCTCTGCGCCGCACTTGACTGATATCCAGTTTGAAATGATTAGCGATATCCGGCGCAGGATGATTCGATGCATTGACGGCGCATCAGGGCCAACGTTAAGTACCTGCGGAACCAGAATTTGAATAAACACACTGTCAAAGTCGACTTCCTCAAATAACGCGTTGCAAGCAATCCCAAACGCGCAATAAACCGCGTCTTTTGAAAAAATCTTGTCGTCGGATATATTGATTTGTGAATCCACAGAGTTGAACGCGTCCAAAATGCGCTGCTGTAACACGCTCTTGTAGTGCAGCACAAGATCAGAGTAAATCTTCTCTGCGCAGGGGCGAAGTTCGTATTCCCAACTATTCTGCACCTCGTCTCGCACGAAATCTTCAGGGTCGCTTGACCATTTCTCCAATTCCGAGGGTCGCAGTCGAAGGTATGAAAACAGCAAGATATCGTGAACCTGAACAACAAAAGCATCTGTACAAAGATCTCTCTTCAGCAACTCAATCGCTTGGGCAGATTCTTCTCGGTCCTGAGGTGTTCGATCTAAAACAGACGGTCAGTAGTGCCGCAACGCAGTAAAATCTTTAAAAAACAACTCTTACACTTTATCGTTGCCGATCCATCGCCGTAAATCATCTTTACGCATTTCCGCAACAGTAACAAACCTCTAACCAGCACTTTTTCCCAAAACTCCACATTTTCAAACTCCTGTTGATGAAATGCAGCAGCCTGTGACTGCAACACAGTCAAATACACGCCAATCAAATCAGGAGTATTCGGCATCAACGCAAACGCAGTCGGTTGCCGGTCCGCCAGATCCTGGTAAAACTTCCCCAATGTCTTGATATGCTTCTCGAGCATGTCTGTCGGGTTTGCTGCGAATCTGGCGAGAAACCCGTTAAGATGGTTCGTAGTCGCATTGAAGAATCCGACCGCTTCGGGACTCCGGTTCGCGGCATCGTAGCCCTCGGTGACCAGCCTCCGACAGATCTTTAGTGATAAATAACCAATCTGAGCTCTCAGATTCTGGTCCTCCGTCAATTGTGCCGCCCCGTTTGAACCGTTCACATTGTCTCCGCCTATCCACTGCTGGGTGAAAGAGAAATACCAGTCTCCGACAAATCGAACAATATCTGGCGTCGCTTGGTGCAAAGCAGCACGCGTCTTTCCAAAGCGCGTGCTTGAGAGAACTTTGACCACTTGGTTAATCACAGCCAGAATCTGTTTGAGCCGCGGTAGTGAGTTTGTATCATGCGCATCTTTTGCAAGGCCTAGAAAATCTGAGAATAACGACGGCCTAGACATCTTAGATTAGAACCAACAAATACGACAGTATTAGCAAGCATAATCTAGTACACACCATTCGGAAGGAAAATCAAATCGAGATAATCGCGCGACAGCTAATGCGCTCTGTGCAGCAATTTGAGTGCTATCGATGCCGAACGTCATTGAGATTTTTGCTCTAATCTGCGCCTTTTCTTCTTTCGAGATAGCACTGTAGTTAATTGTTAGCCTTTAACTTACTCGTAATATATGCTCGTTTGCCTTACTTGGGTGCTGACTTGCGCCAGTACTTGTCAATTCCATTCTTAAAGTAGATCACGCTCAACCACCGAGTATCATGCGGCAATGACGAGTCCAGAAACGCTTGCTATAGAACACAAAGTCAGAAACCTATTTTTCCAATATCCAATCTCTGAAATTCGAGGCAAAATGCAAAGCTAACCTGCAGTAAAGAGTAAAAGCCAGGCTGAACTTCCCACGACTTCAACATCGCTTCAGCATTTCTCCGACTCCCTTCCAACGCGGGATCTTGCACTGCAGCAGCTTGCAGCGCCTGCAAAAGGTCCGAGGGATTGATAGACATGCTAACTATTGTCCTCCCTGTGTGTACAATAATATCACATATACCGGCGAATTGTGTTGCAAAGGCGGTGGTAAGTTCAAAATTTAAGAACAGCAACAAGGCCGGGGGATCAAGTGATCCTGAAACGCGTCAAAAAATTACGGCCGGTATTTACGCGCGCCGCAGCTCAAAAATTCTTTTGAGGTCAACCGATGCGATCCATCAATAATCAGTGGACTTCTGTACGTGTTTTTTGATCATTGGCCGTAAAACAGCAAAACAATAATCGTGACTTTCATTAAATTAATTACACTACTCCAACTAGACTAGCTAAAAGCTGGAGTAAGCCTCCTGGATCATCCGCACGCAGCTGCACAAGGTGTCCCACATAGCTTCTCCACAAAATTATACAACAGTAACAGTAAGTCCCATGATTCAAAGCCAAAAAGAAAAAAAGATTGCACCAGTACGCCAAACATCATAAAACAGCATTAAAAAATATTTATACACCTTGAAGCAGCTACTCTGGCTTGTCGTGGCCAGCCGCTGCGTGATTGGCCTTGTAGGACGAAACAGCAGCTTTGATTGTTGCGATCCATCTCGCAAGTTCTTCCTCAGAGTACGCGCATAGTCGCAGTCGTTTCTCAGGTAAAATGATCATCATGCAGTATTGCTTTGACCTTGAAACAGGATCAATCTCCATCACGTCAATGACAGAGTCAAGAGATACGATCTTGAGCGGCTTGTACTCGTCTTCGGATTTGTAAAACGACAGGCTGGATTTCCGCAAAACCACCCATTTCCGTCGCCATTGATTGTACCGTTTAACTAGCCGCAGTAAATAGCCAGCCAGAATAACCCGATCATTTTCCAACTTCGCGAGGTCCTGCACAGTTTTGCTATCCGTGTTCGAAAGCGGTATAGCGTCGCCTGCGGGCGTACCTCCTTCGGTGGACCCCGTCGAAAGCTGCATTTCAGACGGGTTCCGAAGCATTCGACCAACTACCGGAACGCCGTAATCTGACGTACCGGAGGAGAAGCCGAAATCCTCGGTTCCTGAGAAATCATATGTGCTGCCGTTGTGAAGGCTCATGTCCGGTGTATGAGATACGAGAGGACTGTCATAGGGTGTATGTGGAGAAGAAGAGAGTTCTGTATCATGTAATGGCTGATCTATGTGACTCTCGTGGTGACCGTGTGGTGGCTGCTGGATCGGCCGGTGGTGAAGCGGATGGTGCACGGGATGTGGGTGGTGATGAGATACAACCACTGTCTGGTTCGTAAGCGTGTCTTCGCCAGATCCAGAGACATCATGCGAAGTATGAAAATTCGGAGCTCGAAACACGGTGTTTCCCGGAGTTCGCAGAAACTCAATGTGAAGTTCGGCAGCGTTGGTGGCAGCGGCGTGGATATCGGCAGCCCATTGCGCTGCTTCCTCGGCAGACGAGGCCTGAAGATGGTAATTCCTACTCGGAGTAAACACTGCAAAACGAGCCTGATGCTTGCTGGCCTTTCCGTCCGCGATCATGGCCGCGGTGTTGATGTCGGCAATGGGCACGATGCTGGAGGCCTTGTACTCTGTGGAATCCTTGTACCACGCCAACTGCGACGGTCTCAGGACAAACCAGCGGCGATGCCAGGCCCGGCTTTTTCCTCGCTTCATCAACCAACCATTCTTCAACACCACGTCTGCCAAAATGCTGCTGCGGTCGTCCGTCTCGCCGGACCGGCGCGGCCCGCCGTACGGTTGCGTGAGCGGCGACACTCCAAGCCCGGCAAAGTTGTCCACGAGCGCTGAGACGGCGGCCGGCGAGTGCTGCGGAACAACGCGCACGGAGGGACCCTGAGGCACAGCAGTCGCCATCGTGGAAGGTTGCGTGCAAGTGGTTGCTGGGGCAACGGGCTGAGGGTGTTTGGATTGCCAAGTTGGTTGGAATTGGCCGACCGAGTGGATGTAAATACGGAGAAATTACGGCCGCCACAACAAATAATCGCCAATTTAGGGTTTTTCCTGGCTGAGCTAATAATGACGCGCTCCGCACCAAAGCGGAAATATAGCGCGGCAAGGCAATCGCACTTGTATTTGTTCTCCAGTTGTACATCTTCGAATCTTTGTTCTGAGCGACTGAGTGTGAGCTATTCAACAGCTTGAATCGGTTCAATCTGTGTGCTAAAGTGCTCGCTGCGCCTTTGAACGGCGCGAAGTGACGCGTACGCGGGCCAGGCATGATCTCCCAAGCCATCCAATAATTAACAGGCAGAGAACACAGCCACGACGCCCAAGTCTTCTTAATACGTGTCGCCAGCGCCGGTTTATCAGATTCAAGCTACTTCTCGGAGAACATTGAATACAGAATTGTAGGCCAGCGAGCCTGGAATCCGTGCCAGCCCACTCGGTGCCAGCAATGACCGAAATCGCGGCAGACGACGACTACGCAGCGCATCGCGACGCCTTTCTATCGCACATTCAGGACCCACAGCGCCCGACGCCTCAGATACCGGCATCGCCACTAATATTCCACCCAAAAGCATGGTCGTTACCCTATCCGGCAGTAGTTGAGGCAACTTCGCGGTTTATGTACCCGATACTCTTCCGATTGGCTTCCGTAGAAGCAGCGCCCGTCGTACGCGATGTCAAGTTCTCCCGAGTACCAAGCCGACTCGAGCTGGCCTATGTCGTTCAGGAAGCCTGGGATAGTCTTTATTCTGCGTATAACTGCTATTCCGAAGCGCCGGGTGTTCCAGTACCGAGCGCATCATTTGAATCAAGAGGCGCAGACAAGAAGGACCCGGGCGTCGCACCCAAGGTCCTACGGAGGGACTACTTTGCACCAACAGCAGTGTCTTATGTTCGGTTCTTGAATGAAGAATATTTCAGGCCTCGCGGTCTTGAAGTGTCGTTAGTTGACGAAGGATGTGCAGAGCGAATGATGAGTCTCTATGGAGTCGAGGTCTGTGAACGGTTAGACGTCCAAGAAGGACGCCAGGATATTATGGACACAAGTCAGTTTTACCTGATCGTTAGAGGATCCAAGTATCGGGATGAGAGCTTTCTGGAGTTTTATTGATATTCTTGGCTGCTATCAAATTTTCACATCATTTGGCATAAGCAAGACAGTTGGCGTTCGGATTCATGATTTATCTTCTAATTCCTATGTACATATACAGTATAGCATAACCTAATACTCTAGATTTTTCGTGTCGAGTATGCGCGATACATCTTCCACGGAAGATTCCAGTCTTTGACCCTAAGCTTCGGGCTGAAAAGGTCAAAGTCCACCTTCTCCAGCTTCTCCAGCCATACTCTGATCGGCACTGCCGTCAAAACAGGCGCAAACATAGCATCGTCAATTGCTTTGCGGCCACCCTGCTTGGCGATTGCTTCCTCCAGCATGGAGCGAGCGGTAATAAGCTGGTCATTTGCATGTGTCGCGACCTCAAAAACGGCGTCTGCTAAATTCTTTTTGACTTCCGGATTTTGCAGATCTATTCGCCGCAGGATATCCTCTTCCCGCACTGAATGTCTCAGCATAACATCCATAGGCAGTAATACTCGTCCGCGGCGCTGAACTGCGGTCGGGAACTCTGATAATGTCTCTACTACACCCATAGCGCGTCCGATGTGAGAGCACACATGCTCCAAATCTATAGCATGTCCTGTAGGCATCCCCTCGCCAATTAAGTACAGCATAGACGAATACGCTGACTCTCCAAAATCTGCCTCCGCGGCGACATCAGGAAATGGTGGGTCTCCAACTCGGACTATCCGCGAATCGACCATACGCGTGAAAAATCCGCGGGTGAATGAGTTCTTCTGCATAACATCTGCTAGTAACACGGCAACGGGTTCCGAAGGCACGGTTTTTGCAGAAATTACGTCCTGTAAGGTCTGTCGCCAAAACTGTAACCGCAGACGCGATGCAGCGACGCTCGAGCCGGACGCTTGGGAGATGGATGATGACGATGTAGGAGGCGGGTGTGCAGATCTTTGTAGCGAGATCAGAAGCGCAAAAAGAGCAGTATGAGTGTCGCGAGCGGGAGGAGGGATGAATGGAGTAACGAGATTAGCACCGAGCGGGTGGGATGTTTCGAGGAGAGATTCGCAGTATTGCCGAGCACTTGAAAGCGCGAACCGCGACGCGTTCTCTCTTTCTTCGTTCCCAGCTGACGGTCGTCGATGTGACAATAGTGGTTCTTGTTCAAGTTTCGGGCGCGCAATCGGAGGATCTGGTACTCGCGGTGAGTGCGAATGCGAGTGCGAATGTGCAGGATCCTGGGGGTCGTGAGAGTGTGTATGCGAGTGCCACCGCTGCTGACAAATGGCATAGCGAGTACCAAGTGCCCGCTTTGAAGCACGCACGCTCTGCGAACTTATCGCGGAAGCAGTATTGCAGCTCATTTTGTTGCTTGTCGCGTTAAGATATTGAGAACTGAGAAGGAATCTGGAGAACAAATCTCGGCGAATGATGTCGCAGATGATTATTTTGGAGGTGCGGCGCGTCACGTGAATTGAAATTGTAGTGTTGACGTCAGACGGGAAATGACTGAGCAATACGATATTTAGGTCGTAGATCGATACACAGCTTTGCACTAGTTTACTCCTCACTGCATTACTTAATAATGCTTGCAAGAAACATGGCAAAAGAAGAGCTCTCCAACGAGCGTAACTGAAGAGTGCAAGCTGTAGCACGTGACTAAATCACGTGATATTTACAGTTGCACGTGCACGGACAGCCATATTCAACAAACTCCTTTGGCACACTCCTGTGCTTCATTTCATGGCGATTCGGGCCTAAAATTACTGTCCAATGCTACCATAGCTCCCCCGAACTTAGAAGAACTGCTGATCAAAGGCTTCGTATTGATCATTTGCTCTTAATCGCGATTGCCGCTCGCCGTCATGAGCTCCGTTCCGGAAGATGACGGCTCGCCATCTTGGCAGCCGTCCCATCCTCCGACTCCGCCGGCTGGGCTGATGCGGCAGTCTAGTCGATCTTCACGAGCGTCGTCAATATCATCGTCTTCCAGCTTACGGCAGAGTCCCGCTGGTGGTCCGCTTGCGTCCAGCGGGTCATTCTATATCCCGTCGTTTACGAGCTCTTACCAAACGGGCAGTGCAATGTCTATGCAGCATTCCAGCCATGCGGGAACTGTTGGACCCCCAGTGCCAGTGATTGAGGAAGATGATCAATCGGGATCATACGTTGATTCTGAAGAAGTGACGCGAGTTGAGACACATATGAGCGACGACTTTGATGACGCGAGTCTTAGTGACACAGTACTTGATGACGCTTCGCGTGACAGCACCGATCTCACGGACGGTAGATTAAGAGCAGGCTCATTTTCCTCTGATCTTGCAGAGGGTATGCAGCGACGATCGAAAGCATCCTCGTCAGACTCTCTGTCTACACTTTCTTCGTCCGTGACCAGTACGACATCTCGCATTCCGCCGCAGGGTGGCTCAAATCATACAGTGCCCCGGCGGCCGGTACCTTCAATGTCGACAGCAACGTTCACGTCAATGTCGTCAAGTCATTCGGTGCGACAGTCTACAAATCCATCTTCTGCTCATTCGTCTTCACGCCATGGTGGTCTCTCTCGTATGCGACGGAATAGTTCCAGCAGCCACAAAAATGGCTCCGCAATCTCTCTCATACTTGAAGACAGCGCGTCTACCTCGTCATCTGCGAAATCAACTCGAGCCAGCAGACTTTTGAAGAAAGCGAGTACTACGTCGCTTGCGTCATTGAACAAGGGCAAGTCATCAAATTCGGAGTCATCCAGCTCAAAACAGCAATCATCAGCCTCGCTGGTGAACCGTCGACCATTTGGCGGACAACTGGCGGCAAAGTCTCGATTATTTTTTATGCCGAAAAATTCAGCACCTTCTCCTCCTACGCCTCCACCGCCAATTCTCACCGGCGGACAGAGGCAGCCATCATCGCACCATTTATACAAAGTATTCCAGTCTGGAAACGATGCTCAGAACGGAGGAGGAAGTTCAGGTTCTAGTTCAAATTCTTCCACTACAAGCTTGAGCAGTACTCCGACTAGCTCTTCTGCAAACGTGTCGCAACTTGCGCTATTCTTACCCACTCTCGCTGCGAAATCGTCAAGAAAATCGCCTATCGACGGAAAACTATCTCTTGATGTACGCAGATTGAGCATCAGCTCGCAGCAGCCATTGTCCCCTCAGTTTTCTCATTCGTCAACCACTCTTACTGGAGTTTCTGACAAGCACAAACACCATCTTCTACTTCGTTCGCGCAAGGACTCACATTCTGGCACAATATTATCTTCCAGTTCTTCAAATTCAAAGCTTACATCTGATGCCGGCAGTATTTACTCTTTCAACCCCGCTTCTCCTGCTAACGCTCCTTATGTCCCTTCTGGGCTGCAAAAGAGTATGTCGACTATTGATGTGAAGACTCTTAGTTACAAAGATATCAACAAGATTAGTGGAGATCAGGCATTAGAAGACGTATGGCCCTTTTTATGTGCCCGAATCACGCCGCTATTCGCAGGCGAAGGGCTACGTGTGCCGGTTGAGGATCTCAATAAACTTGTTTTGCTGCATACAAAACGACGAATTGCAGAACGCGATCCTGGGACCTTGATTACCGAAGTCAAGGACATTCTAAAGCTTGGGGTGTCAGTCTTCGATACGACCTCCGAGGTATTATCATACTCTGATGCGGACGTCATTGAACATGTTGTTGAGTTATGGAAATTTTATCACACGTCTGTTTTGCCTTACATTTGTGCGGTATTCGTGCCTTTGCAACTGGAGTTTGATGGCGTGGGAATCATTATCTCGAGTGAAGCGGCGGCAAAGTTTTGGGATAAGCAAAAAGTCCAGCCGTCTAAGCTGAATAATGTGAAGAGCATGATTTTAGTCTCGTTCAGAGACTGGATTATTTTGCCGCTTTATGTTAGACTAAAGAGTGCGTTCCTTTTTTTGTTTTTATTGAGCTTCTGGGCTAAGCTAACATACATGCAGATGCCATTACGAGTGAATCAGTATACTTGACTCAGGACACGTTACCTGGTCTACTTCAATGCATGTGCATGCTTGCATCACTGCAGACTGGCGACAGCAAGCAGACTAATATTGACGGGCTCACCAGACTGACTCGGACTGCATGGATAAAGCTGAGGAATTCACAGCAGACTGTATTTTAAGTGGGCTTTACTTGCAATTTAGATGATGGAATTGGGTTGGTTTATGGCGTTTGGGGTGGTTTATGAGATTATTAAGCTGGATTTGTCGGACGTTGTGACATTTGTCTGGCTTAATGAATGGAGTTTCTTTGATTTGGAGAGTGTTGAGCATGCATTTCGAGTGACCTCGTAGGTTTACTGATTATACGCGAACGCCGACTGGCGTGGGGGCATGACCTCGGTTAATAGCAATGACGTTGAACTTGACGCGCCCTGACGCGTCATAACAGTAGTCTAAAGGGAACCTGGGGTAAAATAACTGTGTTTCCCCGAACGCTGTGAGCGCTTTGTGTCAAAGATTTTCAGGACTTCTCGTAAATCCACCCAAACAAGAATGACGTAGCTAGTATGTCCCAATTCGGATGTAGTAAATAACGCCGATTTCCCCGCGCTTCTCCACAAATACAAGATCACCGACTAAGGCCGAAAGTACATTTCAACTTTGGATTAGTTAGTTAATTGAGATTCTGAATTGTTATTTGTTCCATTAATTTCATTAAAATATCATTAGCCATCATTAGTTTATCATAAAAAACCCCTCCTCGTAATGCAACACCAAGTCATAAAAAAGTGACTATGCAAACCCACTAATCTGCCGCCATCTCAATATCTCGCCGAAAACATCTCTCCACACACACTTGTTGTCTTTTCCTCGGCTCTCGACAAAGCCGGCCTACGAGGAGCAGCCCGCTTCTTTCTGGGCAACATATGTTCAATCCCAGTAGCATCCCGATAGGATACATCGTACCGCATGTTCCGCGGCTCCATGTTCAGTCCCAGCGCATCCGAGTTATCGCTGGTCCGGAACCCATGAAGTGCTTCTTCTGCCTGCTTGATAATCACTTCAGCGACCCGGGCCCGTCGATCGGCTTCATAAAATTCGTCGTAATCGCGCCACTGTTTCTGTTCTTGACGCGTAACTTCGTCTGCGCGAAGCTGTTTCAGTTCCCGCGCTGCCTGAGAAATAGCCTTGCGAGCGGCAACCGAGGCGGCGTCGTGGTCTGCGGTGGACGTTTCCAGCGCATGGGCTTTGTAAATGTCCCAGAGCTGCTGTATTTTGGAGATGTAGGTGTCGAGGAATGTGAGTTCGCGGTTGGCGGCGGCGCAGTAGGAGCAGGATTCGTTGTGGCTCGCAACCGCAGCGGCGGACGCTGTTTGTGCGGGCAGAAAGCGCCAAGAGTCTTCGTCGGGAGAAGGAAAGCCGGCGACTTCTTGATCTGCGGCCGCGGCATCACCGGCCGCCGCTGATGAAGTCACCGCGGGAGTACTCTGACTAATTGCAGAAAGAGTAGTCGGATCCTTCGCGGAATCTGTCTGATTTCCAGAAGCACCCACAGGATCAACGTACTGCAACACTTCGCGAATCTGATCCATTCTCTTCTGCTTCTCATCTCCAAACCGCACGGGTTCAGACATCGGTAAATGAGGCATCGGTCGTCGATGCCCGTCGGCAGCGGGCGTCGTCGGTGCAGAGGAAGACATTATCAACCCCGACTTGATTCGTGCAGCTGCGCTTCTGGCTGTCTGGACCGGTGCTGAGCGCGGTCGTGTACGCGTGGGAGGGTCTTTTCGTTGTGTGGTCTCGTCTGCTAGTTGATGGGACTCGTTATGACTCTGCGGGTGGTTGTTAGTATCGGGTATGTAATAGTGGAAGTCAGGAGCAACGCGTACATTTGCCAGCTTCTTGACCAAGAAGGTGATAGTCATGGTGAATATTGAGTAGGACGAGTACGAGGAAGGCGGAATAGTTGCGGTATTACCAGCGACGGGACGGGCTGGCGACTATATAGCCCGCCATTGTCTCAAGCCGAGTCGGCGACGGGGCGAGCTCGGCGACCGTGGGCGGAAACAATATAGCAGAGCAAAGCTTGATTATTCTCGCTTCCCGCGTGGGCACGCGACGCGTCGAACTCAGTCGCGAGCCGGCGAAGCCTCGGCGCCATTAACCGCACGCCACACTGCGCAGCCGCACGACAAGCGGCGGGCCGAGTCTTCCGAGGTTAGAAGCGGCAGAAAACCCTTGCCCTGCCGTCGCGTCGCGCACGCGTCGAGGTAAACTGGTAATGGAAAAAGCCAGCAGACTTGTTTGGTTTGGCCCGTTGGAGTTCTGATTGACGTGTCACATGAAAGAAGGGCATGGAGTTTCTGCTCCTCGCGTGGGAAAAGACGTTGCTGAGCAGGGAATGTTTGAGAACGAATACGGGCTTAACGCTGCACCAGGTATCGAAATTGTGCACTTCATGTGGAAGATATCAATCACCTTGCTATAGAGCGCCTAAACATGGGTTGTATTAATAGCAACTTCATATGCGTCCGCACCGTATGTACGTACTTTAAATTCACGCGTGGCAGATGCCATCTATCACATACCAACAACGTGGATTCGGCAAGGTATAGTTTCTTGGCTTGTTCATTGTTGAATTACATCTCGCCTCGACATACCAAGCTGGTTTGGCACCGTAGAACACTCTAATAAAGACAGGTTGACCAGCACTATCACAGTTTAGCTTCCACCGGAAGCAGACAGGGACTCGCAAATCATTACTTGCCAGGGCCGCGGTATGAACAACTTCACTTTTCGGCCAAATGATGTCGAATGGTGATGACCAGTAAACTCTGTAGAACTAACTCCGAAAGATATGATAAAACTGTAGCTGTAAAACATGTGATAGTAAAACTCTGCGAGGGCCATGGCCGACAGCGCGATGCTGAAGACGCGCAGAGTCGGGCAAAACCAGCTAGTCACGGCCACTGAAGAAACAAAGAGGTATCAATCAGTTGAGATCCAATGTCTTGTTCGTGTATTGGGTAATCAAATAGAATGCTCTAGAGT
This sequence comes from Myxozyma monticola, assembly GCA_030568405.1. Lineage (NCBI taxonomy): Eukaryota > Fungi > Ascomycota > Lipomycetes > Lipomycetales > Lipomycetaceae > Myxozyma > Myxozyma monticola. The sequence continues at coordinate 144,065 of JAJLTV010000010.1, forward strand.
TATTTAAGAAGAAATGTAGATAGCGCAGGAGGCCGTCCAGCGTAACGAGCTCTCGTGCGCATCATCCTGTAGCAGAATCCCGCCACAAACGAGAACGTGGCATCAAAACCGTAGCTCAATCACCTAATCCATTCATATCATAATATCTTGTAAGTTGTATCTCGCTATGATATTTCCGCATCTATTCGTGAGAACTTCGTAGTGGTGATCCGAGAACGTTGATGGGAGCGTTGGTTGGATGGTGTAACACAGTTCAAAACTCGACGCAAACCTGCACGATCGCGACTTTGAAATCGGCGTCAAGCCCTCGACACACGCAGCAGCAAAAAGTCAAGAAAATCATATGCACATATTTGCCTGATAATTACTATTATGCAGGTAAATCGGGAGCTGGACTGCATGCGGACTCGTAAAAGCTGGTGGCGTGGACATCCTGAGCATTCGCGCCGAACACAACACGTCCGCGCCCAGAGCATTTTACACAGATCCACGATTTACAGACTTTCAATCGTCCTTATTTACTTTTACAGGAATAAATCATGTGTACCAGAATGCATTAACTAACTACACTGTCCCGGCCCACTCCAGCCCGACAGTCTCCCCCAGCAGCAGCCACCGACGGAGCATTCCAGTCCATGACGCCCTTCCCCCCCAAAAACCACACATCGTCAGTCTTTCGGTAGATGAGATTCCAAAAATTCCCTGCGCATCCGAAGACACGCAGGAGCGGTCAAGGTTAAAGTTTTCAACCAGCAAATACACAATCTCGGACGAATCCTCACTGATATGCGTAATGCCCTAGCATAAGGATGCCGAGGAAAGCTGGGTGCGAGGGGGCGGCGGCCTTTTATAGGCGTCGGGAGGCCGTAACCCTAAACCGTCTTTGGCAAAGCCCTGATGTCACGTGATGTGATTGCTTCACTCAGTCAGTCGGGCAACCTCATGACGATGATCGAATAAGCTGTTTGAAAATGGAGGAGATAGTTTTCCAGAAATACGATGGAGCTCTGGTAACAGAGAGCTTACTACAAGAAGCCGTAGTGCTCTTCAGTCAAAACTACGGTGTCTGGGGCGAGCACGCAACCAGCAAATATACGAAACCAGGTAAGGCTACCGTGAGCTCACTTGACGCCTCTATCTGCATTCTGCTAACCGGAGACAGGCACTCGCGTACGCCTTAATAAAGACCGTCTTCGATCTCAAAGTCTGGCTGAAAATACCAAATCTGTTTACGTCAGAGCCGTCGTGGATGGCAAACTTGTTGGTAACGTATTTGCCAGTCATTGGACTGCAAATGGTGAGAATGTATGCTGGGTTACTCAACTTGTAGTTGATCGCGACTACCGAGAGCGTGGAATTGCGAAAGGTCTTTTGAATTTACTGAGGCAACGCGACGTCGATGTATACGGCATCATGAGCTCTCAACCTGCTGCCATTCTCGCTGCTGTGAGTGCATTTGGAGGTAAGTAAACGGGCTATCTGCGAGTATGGATTCTTCTGAAATTTCTAGGCGTTTTCAAGTCAGTCCAGCTTGAATTTATCGGAAAACACGCGAAAGAGGTCATGCAAGCATCACCCGTGAGCTACGTCAGGGACGCCAAACTTCACGGTAGCGTATTTGACTCTGGCGACACCATCAGCGGTCTTATTTCTTCAGCCGATTCGAGCTTTTTTGTGGATCATAAGGAGCCACTTGAGACTTTGGCACGAGTGCGGGAAGAACGAGAATGGCCTCTTGGTGAATTAGCTGAAGGGCATGAGTTTCTGTTGATTCTTGAAGCAAAGAAGCGCCGGTCGCCGATTGCAGTTCAAGCGTGATATTGTGTTTGGGTTATGGTCTGAGAAATGGGAAAAGCGGCGGAGAGGTATAACTGGCTGTCGATCGGGCCTTGAGATTGCTCTTGTGTTGCCTTTTTCTTCTGTCAATTGGAGTCTGTCAGTTCTGCGAGTTAGGGGCTATATTATCGGTTTACTAGTACTTTTGCGCTTTCCTGAATAAAGAGTCTCCTAAAGGGTTCAGACAGGTTTTTGAAATCCGTATCCGAATCCAAACTGCTCTCTTGCCATCCGTATCTGTAAAATTCCCATCCCTATCTATCATCCGAAGCCAAAAATTGATAAAAAAGTATGACGAAGTGCACCGCGCGCCTGCGTGTGACAAAAACTAGATCGCATCGTATGTTCAAGGCCGGTATTGCAAGTCTACGAGATTATAATAATTTAATATGCTAGCTACTAACACTTGTCATTTAGAACAAACCTCCACGTGCCAATGCTCACTGGTGAGATTCCGACATCCCAGCACATCACCATGCGAGTTTACAACAACGAACTACGTGCAAGGCCAATGGTCTTTACGCTGTATTACAACAGTCACACCGTTTCTCGCGTTCACCATCAAACACAAACATATCTGGTCCAGGCAAACACGCGGCATCGGCGTCATTGTTGAGATGAGCCGTGAAGGTCAATGGCCTTGCACATAAGTTGTCGTTGTAAACCCTCACCGTGATCGTGCGGGGGGCCGGGTCAATATACCAGCCAGTAATCATTGATTAATGAGCGTTCGTCCTAAATAACTACTATCAGTAGCATTTTAAATATTAGAAAATCTCATTCTCGGTAATTCCAAGAAGGAAAGAAAAAAGCGACGGAGAGTCAGTTTATATAGTCTGATGCGCTGCGTGGTTGTGCGACATTCCGCCGCAGATTTCGAGCCCCTGTTCGCCCAATGCTACGGTGTGCGTGAAAAGTAGCAGCCGCATATCAACAGCAAAATGCAGATAAGCCCGTTAAAATCTAGAGAATTGTAGAGAATAATAGTGTATTATACATATGTTAGCCGCAGCCAAATAACTGGCGAACGGGTCATTGACATTCCGTCTATGCGACACGCTCAGAACCGCTCATGCGAACGGCAGTACCATACTTCTGCAGACGCGTAAGCAGGACGTCGCCCTGCTTGACCAGCAGCTGGTACTGCGCGTTCTTGTTGTCCGGTCTGTTGGTCTCGATGATGCCTAAATTGTTAGCGAAATCGCACGGAACGGAAAAATAAGTCTAGGCTTTTGTTGGTCTTACCATTGACGCGATCAATGACGCAGTTGATCTTCTTCTGTGGGATAAACTTCGACAAATCGCTAAGAGATCTAGTTAGTAATGAACTCTCAACAAAAAAAACAATAAGAGACCCGCTTACTTGTCCAGAAACTCGACAGAAACACCAAATGCCTCTGCCATGCTCTTCAAGCTCAGTGCACGGTACGACTCAAGCAGCTGGGAGTATCCCTTTCGGCGCATCTCCTTGACGTAGTACTTCGCGTGCGGGGCGAGGTACCGGTTGACTCGGAGTATCGCCTCATCGACCTCGACCAGTGCGCGGAAAAAGCTAGCATAATCGCAGATGTAGAGCGAGTTGGTCATCGTGGCGAGCGGTTCGAGGGAGGGAGTGGTGGAGAGCAACGACAGGATCTCAGGCGAGTCGACGACTTTGGTCTTCAGAGGCACGCGGCCGAGCGCGACGCCAGCGGAAAGCATGGAGTACTGCACGACTTCCTCATACGTGCACAGCTCGGTGGATGTGAATGTGGGCAAACTATCGAGTAGAAGCTCGGCGGCCTCGGAGAACTTGCGGATCGAAAGACTGTAGACGCCGTCGTAGGTCTTGAGCCGGTTTCGCCGGTCCCAGTCACCACCGCGCTCGATGAGTCTAAAAAATTAGTTAATACACAGTCTAATCCCAAAAGTGATGAGGTGAAATCGTACACTTTGACGTTCTCCAGTTCGCGACCGACGAAGGCCTTGTCGTCGAAGAACAGACCCACGCGAATGATCGTGAAGAGCACGTCGATCTTGGTCCCGAGGCCCGGCGACAAATCGTGCGCCTTCCGCAGCGCAAAAATTGCTTTCTCCTAGTTCTGATCAGCAACCTCTCTCTCTCTCTCCCGTCTTGCGCGCGTTCCACTATACACACCTTGTCGCCCAGTGTTGCCCAGAACTCGCCGACCTTGATCCAGCCCTCCGCGATCTCCATCTTTCCGTCGGCCTCTTCCGCATCCGCGATAACCTTCTCAAGCACCTGGAGCTCCTCTGCGTTCTTGGCCGCCATGGTCTTGTACTTGTCCTCGTCCCACGGGACCTGTGCGAGGTCGAGCGCGCTGTGGAGATAGTAGTACAGCGGAGCCTTGCTGCCGTCGTCGATGGCCGAAACGAGACGCGCCTGCGCCGCCGACTGGACGTCGGCCGCGACGCCGGGCGTGCGCAGCAGGAAGATTTCCTGGGCCAGAGAGAGATCCGGGATGGCGGACATTGTGGATTGTGGATTGTGATGGAGGAGGTGGAGTATGCTGGAGTATGTGGTCCAGCATGTAGAGCGCTGCGGCTTCCGCGTAGTTCGAGATGCGGATCACAGTCAGTCAGGTGACGCATCACGTGCATATATGTGACACAGTGATCCACACGTGACGTCACGTGCTGCACTGTGAGCCTCGGTAACCCGGCCGGCCCCGCACCCGGCGCGTCTGCGGCGCAGCTTCCCTTCGTCCCGTCGGTTCATCATTGTTCCCGCGCCCTGCTCGTCGGCGTTTTCGCGCTTCCCAGTCTGAAATCCCTGTTCTGCGCGGCCTGATCCCTCTTTGCTGCCTCTCTGGTCTCTGTTTTGCTGCTGCTCGTCTACCTTACTCCCCATCCAACCTTAAGATCAGCTCTCCCAAGATGGTCGCTAGCGCGCTCGTCTACCACCCCTCCGTCGCGCACCTGCTCCGGCTCTTCGACTCCACCGTCGGCCGCGACAAGCTCCTCCGCTTCGTGCAATACTTTGCGCGTTTTTACGCGGCCTATCTGGCCCGCACCGGCGCCGCCAAAGCCGGCGACTGGCGCGCGCTGATGTCGCTGCTTTCGACTTCGCGCAAGGCGCTACGCGTGGGCAAACCGATCCAGCATCTCAAGGCGGCCGCGGCCGCCTACGACAACAAGACCGCTGACGCGTTCGTTCGCTACACCGCTGTTGCGCGTCAGCTTTCCTACGCCGCCTATCTCACGGTCGACACGCTGCTGCTCGCGCACGGAACGAAGCTCATCGCGCTTCGCAACCCGCAGCTCGCCCAGAAGCTCTACTTCCGTCTCTGGCTCTCCGGCATCATCTTCTCCGCCGCGTCCGGTCTCTACAAGTACAATGTTCTCGCATCCCGCGAAACCGCGTTGTCGGCCGTGGCCGAGAAGGACATCGTCGCAGTCAAGAAGGTCCGTGCCGAACAGGCCAAGAACCGGTCCCAGTTCGTGCTCGATGTGCTCGACAGTACGATCCCGATCAGCGGCCTGCAGCTGCTGCCGCTCGACGACGGTCTTGTTGGCGCCGCGGGCATGCTGTCGAGTGTGCTCGGACTTGGAGATCAGTGGAAGGCGACTGCGTGATCTCGATATATGTTACATGCGTTTGGAACGGTAGTTAGATGATAATCAACTCATATATATATTACAGTCTTTATAGTTATTTACCATGCCTACTTGGACACCTCGAGCGGAACCGCGCCGGGAGCCGCGTTCGGATCGACAACCTGTTCTTTGTTAGCATGATCCGACACACACACTTATCAAGTCAAACTTACCCCCTTGAGCACATTGCCCAGCGTAAAGTTCTGCTGCTGCAGGAACTCCTTCTCACGCTGCTTCTCCTCCTCCAAGATCTTCTCGCCGTTCTCCTGGATAAACTTCTTCATGCTCTCGTAGTTCCGGATTCCCTCCTGTCGCACGACATCCTGGAAAAACACAGGCTTGTCCGCCGACGGGATATCGATTCCAAACAGACCTGCAATCCACGCCATTGAGATATTTCCCCGGCCGGACCTCTCCTCCCACCGCTTGGTAACCCTTTCTCTCAATGCGTTCTCCCGCTTCAGGTATTCAGTGCCGTAATCCGTCTCAGAGTCCTGGAACGTCTTGAGCACCTTTCGCACATCAGTTGGGCCTGAGACGGCAAGCCACTCCAGCATCGGCAGGAGCTTCACGAGCTCGAGATCGTTCTTCTCGCCCTTCCACGGCTTGACAGGGATAGCGTTGTCCGGCTGCTTCGAGTACGCAGCCTCGTCGGTGTCGAGCATGACAACCTTAGACAGGTCTCTGTTCAGCGTCGAGATGTCCTTCACGATCTTGCCATCAATGTAGTACGTTGACTCGCGGAAAAAGGCCTGCGTAAGAAACGCGTGGTAGGGATCCAGCTTCATGACCATGCGTTCCGCAAAGTTGACCGATTCGTTCGAAAAAAGGACAATCTCGTAGTACTGCGACAAGTACATCAAAAAGTACTCCCAACCAGGTCTCATGTACGTTCTCCAGCCGTCCTTGCGAGTCCACTCGGAATGCACAAGCAAGTCTTCGACACCCACAACCAGAGTCATACGTTGCGGCATCATAGCCAGTTCCTCCTTCGGGCGATCGGGCAGCGTAGGCTCGATCGCAGGTCCGGCGTAGTACGTCGTGATGCCGTCGTACCGCGCGCGGAACCGCTTGTACATGAGTCCAGGCTCAAGTCCGTTCGGAATATCGCGGTGAGCATAGTATTCCTCGTCATCCCAGTTCCGGCCAAGGTACAGCACAGTCGCGCCACTAACAAGCGCGGCACCGATAAACGACAGAACAAGACGTCGCGTGCGCTGCTGTACCCGAGCAGCCTGGTAATCGGCTCGCTTCGCAGTTCCGGCCCATTCGGGCTTCGCTCCGCTGTCCTCTGGTCCTTCACCAGCCTTGCCCGCTTCCTCCTCCGCCTTTTGTGGTTCAACGCTGGCACCGGCTTTCGCGAGCGCGTCGGCGAGTTCGTCGCTGAGAATCGATTCGCTCGTGATATTTGGCTTCTTTGTAGTTTCAGGTTTCTTCTCACCCGACGACGACGGCGACGACGGTCCAGATTCTAAAGCGTACATACGCCGACTTTGCAGAAACGTCTGCATGGTCGAAGAAGCAGGCATCGCGAGCTTCGCGACCGAGCTCCGTAGACCTGTGCTCGTGACGCCGAGACGAGCTGTGGTGCTAGTAGTCGCCGCCGCGAACGACGCAACTGGGCTCATCAACGCACGCGACGCCATCGCGCGAGATAGCAGCGGAAAGCTCATGATTGAACTGAAAAGATAATTGGTGGAATATGCAACGCTGTTGTCTGTTGTCGCGCAACTACCGAAGTCTGGTGTACTGGCCCGAGGAAATTGTGTGTAGTCGAGACAGTCACACTAACCCAAAACAACTTTCGCCGGGGACTTTGAAATGTGCAGCACCGGCGACTTATTCTTAAGATCAGTCGCAGCGACTATATCAGTTCTCGAGTAAGCAGTACGTTTCGCCACGAGAATCGACTGGTTGTAAGCACTTCGCGACCTTCTGCGAATTCTTTTTTAAAAACGTAAAGGCTCCAGACGCCCGCGCTTTCGCCCCCAGTATACGTATCACGTGATGTTTAGATTCCGCCCTATAAATTGCGCGCTCCCCGACCAGAAGTTTTTTCCTCTTCATTGAAAGTTGACCCCATCTGCAGAAAGGGCATGTTTTCGGACATGCTCATTACGGCTGGATATGTGAATTACTGTGATATCCAGTTGAGTTAGATGGGCAGACGAATGTTATTCCGTCTTCTAAAGTACAGGCCTTTGCAGATTTGAAAGCAGTGACTGTCCCGTTGGATCGATACATTTAAGTGGCATGAATTGGTGTGGTTTAGTAGCTGTTTCCGTATTGAGTTAATTGACCATTTCACCTACCGTTCTCTTCTATTATGTCTGAGTGATTGTTTCGTAAAAAGGCTGCAAGCTGCTGTTGCGTAGAAATATGTCACCGAGTGCTGGATACAGCCTGTACTTCTTCGCAAACTCGAGAAACCCAAGCCCTAGACAGCGTCCAAATGCGGACTAGCTTGCTCAGGGGTTTCCAGCCTGCGACTTGAACCTTTGGATCAAGATCAAGCATCCAATTCACTCACGCCAGCATCAGACTCCTTTTGTTCCAATGTCTACTCAGTCCACCCCCCGCCAGTCCACCGAATCCTCCGTCTCACTGCATCCATCTTCGCGCCCCAACGGCAGCATCCGCAGACCGCCAACCACCACAGCATCGCCCTCGCCCTCCATCACCGCCGCCGCCCGTCGCACCGCCCTCCGCGAATTCTACGCCCTCGGAAACGACCGTCTGTCAACCGGCGTCCCGCCATCCGACATCGATCGCCCCGACTTTGACGCCGACGCATGGCTGGACAAGTTTGTCCGGGAACACGGCACTCATGACTTACTAGCCAAGACGAACGCGCTTACGCATGAAATTCGGACGCTGGACGGCGAAGGCAAGGCGCTTGTATATGATAACTACTCGAAGCTGATCTCGGCTACGGAGACGATTAAGTCTATGCGCGGAAGTATGGAGCCGCTACAGCCGACGACGTCGGCACTTGCGCCTGCCATCGCGCATATTGCGGAAGTATCGGCATCGCTGATTGCCGCGCTATCAGAAAGGGACCAGGAAGATGATGACGATGAGGACGCGGGAAACGGAACAACACAGGAGAAGGACAGTGCAGAGCAGATTTCAGGCGAACAGCCGACTGTCGCGGACAGTTGAGTCTACGTTACGTCACGTCGAGACGGAGTTTTGGGAATTGCATTTGCATGGGCTACGGCGTTTTTAGAATTAAACCTGAGTTACAATGTATCCGATCGGATACCAAATAATATTATCTTACTTGTTACAGCGATCCAGTTCCATCTAGCGGGTATAGCACAGATATGTCCATCCTATCCCGAATCATAATCCGCGCCCATCGCATACAATCCACTTCTCGCTCAGTTCCCCTCCTGCGGGTGCTTAGGACAAGCGGTATAATGCTTCGCTTTCTCCGGAAGCAAGCACATCAATCCCTGAACAACCTGCTTATCACGTCCTTCCTGCAGTCCATTCGCCTTGACACTCTCAGTACCAGTTGCCCATTCTTCAACCTCAAGCTCAGGTATCCATTCATAGTCAAAGTCCCGTCCGTTTCCCAATCGGCTTCCAGCTTTCTGAATCTTGGACTCCTGGCGCTGTCGCTTCACAGAATCCTTGTCGTAATCCGCAAGTCCTCTTCTCACGCGCTTTCTCGAAGTAGAATGTAAAAGACGATACTCGCTCTGCTCGGCCGCACGAGCTGCTACACTGTTTCCGCTTTCGTCTTCATCGTCTGCAGCACCAAGCTCACCACCATGCTCCTCGAGCTCATGATCCTGCAACTGATGTTTCTCAATCTTCTTATGAACCAGCATACGCGGCATGGTCTTCAACCCGGCACGAGCAAGTGACACAAAATGCGGGTGCGGGCCATGCTTGACGATGGTGGAATCCTGAGACGAGGGGATTGCAGGCGTCGGAAGGAGCGTGCGGTCGATCGAGAGTCCGGCCGGGGTGGGACACGCACTGGCGAGAACGGCGCACGACGCGAGGACGAGTGCGAGTGAAGAATGACGCATTTTGGAGGGATAGGTATAAAAGCGGATATTAGAGCTGAATTCACAAAATTTGGTTAAGTGGAATAATCAGAATATCTGGAAAGTAGAAAAGTAGAGAGATTGTGGAAGTTCGAATTAGAAAACTGACGGGCAAGTATAACTTACCCAAACCCTGGATCAGCTCAGTGCAACTAACGTATGAGTTATGACGGTATTCCCCCGTAATGTTACTAAAAACTTATAAGATGCATTTGTAATTTGTCCATGACTTGACCTCACCGACTACTAAATAGTACTAATACACTCAAAAGTTTACAAACAAATCCAAACTCCATAAAGCATGATGCAACGCAAATCTACTCTTCATCTGACCCATCCACACCATACAGTTCCTCATCATCAGACAAATTAGCCCTACGACCCGACAGAATACTGGCCGCTGACCGCGTAGGGTTAAGCTGCTGGAACTCGACCGTGTTCTCGTCAACCTGGAACTCTGGATCTTCAAACACGGTGTTGAATCTGTTGTCGAGCAGATTGTCCTTGCCAGCCTTGCTCTTGTCCGCGGCCGGAACAACTTCAGCATCCGAGTCTGCCTCTTCCTCCTCTTCGCCTTCAGCGGCCGCAGCCTTCGCTTTCTCGCGCATCCTGGCCTCACGAACTGCCTTCTTGGCCTTCTTCTCCGCAGCCTTGGCAAGTTTCTCTGCAAGTCCTTTGTTGACCTTAACACCAAGCTTCGAAGTAGTCCGGATACGAGACTCGCGCTCCTTTTCGATCTTCTTGCGAATCTCAGATTCACGATGCTCCTGGTACGCAAACGGATTGCTGATAAGTCTAGCTTGCTCGTACAACCGGATATCGATGAAGAAACCATGCATGTAGCTTCGCACGACATTTGTACCGAGCAGATGACCCAGACCAAGCGCAGCAAGCTCCTTCCGCGTGACGAACTTGTAGTTGTCGTACACAGACGTGACCGGCGCCTCTTCCAGCTCCTCCGTGACGTTCTCAATGAAAGAACACCACGTAGGCGCCGGTCCCAGCGATGGGATAAAGTAAGTATGCAACGGCATACCTTCATTCGCCAGGAAAAACATTCCAGTCTCGGGGATATGTGCGACATCGTTGATATCAACTGACGGTTCAAATGAAGTATACGGCTTCCCTCCTTCCGCGTCCCAAATCTTCGCAATCTTCTTATCTGCAGACAACACGCGGGTCGCACTATCAGATCCATCACGTGCCGCCGCATCAATCCAAATCAGGTTGTTGACTGGTAATCCGTATCCCTGTTCTTTCCGCAGCAATGGCTTTGAGCTACGTAGATCATATAGCATGATCTCGCCTTCGCTAGTTCCGACAGCAAGCGATAGTCCATCGTTTTTGAACTTGACTGAAGTAATACCACCACCAACGCCCATGGAACTGTTTCCGACCGTTGCGCCTTCAATTTGCATCTGCAGCAGTCGCGACCGACTCCGAGGATCCCAGAACTGTACTGTGTTGTTCTCCAGTCCGAAAGCGAGGAGTTCGTGGGCAGGGTTGATATCGAGACTGTTGCAACCGGTGATGTCACTTCCAAGATCTAACGGAGACATAAACCTGCCCTGGTCAAGGTTCAGTCTGTAAATCTCATTTCCCGAAGCGCCGACGTACAAATCGCAGTTTGAATACCTGTACGCCATCGCGCGCCCGAACTTTGGTATCCGAGTCCGCGTGTGAATCCCGCCCTGAGCATGCAGCTCTATCGATCTGTCGTTCTGCAAATGCACAGACTTTGTCCAGTCATCCGACAGAATAATGAAATCAACATTCTCTGCATCTGTGTGCCGATCAAATTTCAAAGACAGCTCTGCAAAATCGTAGACATGAATCTGCGGCTTGTACGTTCCAGTCGCCATCGCATAAGCGCCATCGCGCGAGACTTTGATCTTGTTTGACGCTTCAGAAAATTCAAAGTCCTGCAGAAGTTCAATCCGCGAGCTATACTCTGTACACCAAATGTTAGCTATAAAGTAATTCAAAAGAAAAAAAAACCTCGGTTGTGCGTACCAGCGTCGTTTCTAAGATCACGACGACGTTTGCGGGCTACCCAGTCGGGCAAAGCGCGAGAGGTGTTTGTGCCAGATATCTGGTACACCGTGTGGTTTGTCGAAGACGTCGATTTTAAAACCATCTTGGACTTATGTTACTCTGTATCTGCACCAAACGCGCTGATGGTGGCGGATATGTTACGGGCAGAGGTCGAGGAATTGGGACAATTCAGAAATTTTTGCAGCGAAAAGGATTACCCCTGAGCACAAACCCCTTAACTGTGTAATGCTGTCAATATCACGTGCCGTTGGGAGTTGCTCAAATCACTTCATCACCTCCGATTCCGACTATACACGAGTTGTCGTATAGGATTCGATTAGTTGCGATTTCGCCAAGAATAAACATGGACATTCAAACAATCAATCTTGTAAGGATTGCGGCAGCTGTTTCTATTTTAGAACATGAGAGGCAAGTAAATCCGGAACTTTTTGGCAGCAGCGAGCGCACGTACACGGCGGAGGAGCTGTGCCAGACGTTTGGCCAGACGATGAACGTTGGGTCTGTGATAATGGGGAGCAAGAAGACGCGGAACAAACGACGGGTAAGTGGCTCTGTTTGTCTGGTACTCATGTTTGTGTCCTAATTGGTGTTTTAGAAGCAGAAGGTGTTCCTCGTCGAAGCTGGTGCCGAAGCAGATGCCGTGAAGGAGGAAGCGTGCTAGACGAGCTTGCGCCGTCTTTGCTTCCAGATAGGTCATGTACACATATGACACACTCTCTTTAGTTTTTATACGGATTTGCTTAATCGGTTTCTCCTTTTTGGATACTTGACCGACTGGATTTGGTGTTAGTTTGGGGTATTATGGGATAATGGTTATAGGGTTTATTGGGTTTACAGGGTTAGCTGCGGCGCTATGTGGGGTACCACGTACAATAAATAATGGAGTATGCTCGGCCCGGTCCGGTGGAGCGGCCGCCGCCGGCGCGCTGAATGCTATTTGATTATTTTGATACTCTATGCTCATGTTTACAATCCGCCCAAAAAAAAGCCGTATAAACACCAGCAGGCTCCAGCGGCGGGCTCGCGTTTGAGTTCGGCGCCGGGGCCGAACGCGACCGACGCTACCGCGGGGCCCGCGGCTCGACCGCCAAAATCCCACCGGACGCTGCTTCCCATATATTTCACCCTCCCCATCCCCATCCCGCGCCCCCATTGGCCCGCCCCGACCAGTATATAGCACTCTCACGGTCCCGGGTTTGCCAGAATGTCTGCCCGCCGTGTCCTCCGTCTTTCCTGCTTCGCCATGCGGCCCCAGCCCACGCCCTCCGCGAAAGTCGCCTCGCGCGCGCTCTCGACCACCACCGCCCTCGCGCGCGCTCACGATGCCGGCTACATCACCTCGCACGACAAAATCGAGAACCCGTCGACGACAAAGATGTTTGTCGACAACAAGCTCGTAGAGAGCAAAGCGACAACCTGGATCGACCTGCACGACCCGGTGAGTTGCCCATCGTTTGCGCCTGATAGCGATTAGATACGGGACCTATCAGCTAACCTCCCAAGGCCACGAACAACATCGTCACTCGCGTTCCCCAGTCGACCCCCGACGAGCTTCTCGCGGCCGTCGATTCTGCCGAGAAAGCGTTCAAGACATGGCGTCGGACGTCGCTTCTTTCGCGCCAGCAAATCATGTTCAAGTTCGTGCAGCTCATTCGCCGCGACTGGGACCGATTGGCGGCTAGTATCGTTCTTGAGCAGGGCAAGACCTTTGCCGATGCGAGAGGCGATGTCCTGAGAGGACTTCAGGTCGCTGAGACTGCGTGCGGTATTGTAAGTTTGTTTTGTTTGTTATTGCCGATGCAATTGTCTGCTAACTGAGACAGACTACTCAGTTGACCGGAGAGCTCCTCGAGGTCTCGACAGACATGGAGACCCGAAGCTACCGCGAACCTCTGGTACGTTTTCACCGCCTATACACGATGGAATTGTGTCTGCTAACGTTTGCGTAGGGTGTTGTTGCCGCGATTTGTCCGTTCAACTTCCCCGCCATGATTCCCCTCTGGTGTCTGCCTCCTGCCATCATGACTGGCAACACTGTCGTCATGAAGCCTTCCGAGAGAGAGTAAGCAGTCTCTTATATTTACTATACGTTTTATTGTAGACTAACGCAGTAGTCCCGGTGCCGCTATTATCATCGCTGAGCTTGCTAAGGAAGCCGGTCTCCCCGACGGAGTCCTCAACATTGTCCATGGCACTGCTCCTACTGTCGATTTCCTGCTCGACGAGCCCCGTATCAAAGCCATCTCCTTTGTCGGTAGCGACAAGGCTGGTCAGTACATTTACAGCCGCGGTACTGCTAACGGCAAACGTGTCCAAGCCAACCTCGGTGCTAAGAACCACGCGGTCTTGTTGCCCGATGCGAACAAGTCGCATGCTCTGAATGCCATCATTGGTGCTGCGTTTGGCGCTGCGGGTCAGCGTTGCATGGCTATCTCAGTTTTGGTTACTGTCGGTCAGACAAAGGAATGGGTTGACGATCTTGTCGAGCTGGCCAAGAAACTCGTCGTCACCGGTGGATTCGAGCCTGATGCCGATCTCGGTCCCGTCATTTCGCCACACTCCATGGCCCGTATCGAGGGTCTGATCCAGAGTGCTGCCGACGACGGCGCGAACATCGTTCTCGACGGTCGCGGATTCAAGCCCGAGAAGTACCCCAACGGAAACTTCGTCGCGCCGACTATCATCACTGGAGTCAAGCCCGGCATGGCTTCATACGACGTTGAGATCTTTGGTCCCGTTCTCGTCGTTGTCAACGCTGACTCTCTCGACGACGCGATTGACCTCGTTAACAAGAACAAGTACGGTAACGGTGTCGCTCTGTTCACGCAATCTGGACCTGCTGCTGCCAAGTTCCAGAAGGAGATCGAGGCTGGCCAGGTCGGTATTAACGTGCCTATTCCTGTCCCTCTTCCCATGTTTTCATTCACCGGAAACAAGGGCTCGATCCTCGGCGACTTGAACTTCTACGGTAAGGCTGGATTGCACTTTTTCACCCAAATGAAGACTGTCACTGCGCTGTGGCGGTCGGATGACGCGAGTGGTGCGGAGAAGACTAGCCTGTCCATGCCTACCCATAACTAGATGATAAAATAAGCGCTGCTATTTTTGCTGTATATGAGCTTGGCCGTTCATAATAAAATTTGTTACATAAGTGTAAGTTAGTCGTCTCAAAAGAACCACATAGAAGACGTAGTCCTGATACCAACAATCAAAAAGTACAATCTCGATTACTAGACTGAAACGCAGAAACCGTCGACTCCGAATTCATTAGACATTCCAGCAAGTAAACAACCAACATGCCCCTAGTGTAGAATGCTCATGCAACACAACAAATCCAACATTAAAAACAAAATATTACACTAACCGTCGTCTGGCATGAGACGTCCGACCAACAATATCCGTCAAATGCAGCTCTACAGCCACCACTTCACCTGAGAACCCATCCAATTCATCAGGTGACTGAAGCAGCATCATATCATCTCCAGCGGCCGGCTGCTGAGAAGAAGTATCTGGTTCCGGCGGCGGGGTCGATGATTGTGCTGGTGTTGTCGTCGGTGCTTGTAACCCTCGTTCTTCGTCGTCAATTGTCTGTGTGGGCGCAGGTGGTGTGGTTGAGCCTGTAGGTGAGTGGCGGCCAGGGCGCTGTTGTTGTTGCTGTGCGAGTGACGCTCGGGCTGCAGTTCGTGCTGCTAGGGAGGCGGCTGCGGAAAATGTGGATGCTGCTGGTGTCGAGGGGGCGTCGGTTTCTGTGGCGGGGGATAATGTGAGGATAATGACTTGTAGAAACACGATGATGATATCCGATAACAAGAGTTGTACGCGCGATACTGGAGCCTCTAAAATCACAAGGTTAACTCTCACGTACATAATGTAGCAAGCAATACAAAATTACATACTCTGGCCGATAAACTGAATCGTAAGTCCGCCGTGCAAGTAACCACCTGCAGCTTCCCTGCTGACCGGCAGACTGGCAAATAAATGAACCAAGAAGCAATACGCGTTCGACGCAAGAATAACAAAGTAGACTACCCGTGTCCGCGCTGCACGTGGTATTGGTATCGGTTTTGGTGTGAGATAGTTCTGAAATGAGAGTATGTCAGTTGTTGAACATGTGGTGCGCAAGTAGGACAGAACAACTTACCAGCTGGATAATACTCCGTATAAGAAGTCGCAGCAGCGATATACTATCCACCATGTTAGCAGTGTATTCCAAAACCCCAGTATCCAGCAAACAAATACATACTCCATAAAATAAACAAATAAAAGATGACAATAACTCAACACATCAAGCGATCGAATGAGATGCCTACTGAACTCCTGCCGTCGCTTCTCCAACAGCTTAGGTCGCGCCATATTTATCGAATGATATCGTATCCGCGCAGAAATCGAAAACGATCGGTGCAAAATGAGTCTCAACGATCTAAACTCGAGACACCAAAAAAGATCCTAGCTCATTCCAGTGATCGAGTGTCCTGCGTCTTTGAGGTTGTCGCTAGAGATCTAACTTTGTACGCGAGGTACAAACGCAGTCCACAAGACGGTAGAGTCGCAATGCAATTGCACGAGCCGGATACCAATCTCCAGACAACGGTACAGCTCCAAGGTCCGTTCTACCGTCCGTTCAGTTCTTGATTCCGTAGCCCTGGTCGAGAACGCGGCGGTCCCGCTCACTCAGCTGACACGATGCACGACTCACGCAAACACTCAAAATTCACTCAAGAATTCTTAGCGTATCTCCTTGCTCTTATTGTAGAATTGCTCAAATGCCGAGAACATACACCTATAACTTGAGCTCTGAATTGGTCTATAATCAATTATAGAGGCCGCTTACGTTCCATATATTGAGGTGTAATTTGTGATCACGTGAGTGTTGTGCTTAATCAGCCGATTTATCTTCCGATTATTTTGAGATGCTCGTTACGATTTCTACAAACAGATTCGATAACTTCTGATCAAACCTCAAGAGTCAAGACGGCGGCCGTGAATGGTGCCACAGGCCACAGCTCACTCAACTGTGGGGGACTGGGGGGAATTGGACAGCCGGTCCGGCGCTGCTGTTCGCCTCAAGTCGGAGACATCTGGTGAACATCCGTGCATCCCCAGCAGTAGCACCTCATTATTCGTCCAGAAATGATGAAGAAATTCTTTTCAGCATTCTAGAATCGTACAAACCCAAGCAACCGCACCCCTATGCACCATACCTTTACTTTCACTATTGTACAATTCCCCTAATCCTACAGACCGTTCTCAGCCTCCAGCTCTTCAGCCTGCAAATCCAGCATTTTGTCGACCTGTTCCATCCACACTTGCCTAAACTCAGCTTTCCGCGGAGTCTCTGCAAACCATTTCCACGCGCAACGACCGTCGTGAAAGAAACTCCACTCTTTGAGTTTCGCGTCAATCATAAACTTTGCAATCAGCGCCCAAATCTCGATTGCTCGGATCATCAATTCATCGGTTACTGGGTCGTCTTGAGACCCATCGCGCTCGTTGCTGTTCGTTGATCCTATAAGGTCAGACAGGAGTTGGTGAAGCGGATAGAAAATCGTATCCTCAATAGCCTAGATTGTTAGCATTACCGTCCCGTTTTGAATACACGACGTCATCGCATACCTTTCCAATTATTTCGCGCTGTTGAAGTGTAATAGACCGATTCTCCTGTTGAACCATGCACCGCAGCAGACTCGCATCTGCAAAGCTATCTTCTGTAGCTTCCTCGGTCGGGATTACCAGAGCAAACTCCACAACTCGCTGAGCTAGCTTCAAAAAGTCCTGAACGATCTGTAGTGCTTCAAAATTCACTTTGACCGGAAGATGCAGACAGCTGCGGAATATCTCTCCAAGTTGAACTAAAATATTTCTCTTAGCAATGCTGTACACGACAATGACCTCGAGCAACTTACCGTATTTTAACACGTCGATCGCCTGGTTGGCAGTCCGAATGAGATCGCGACCATTGATAAGCATGCGCACGTATTTCAAAGAATCACTCAAAAGCGCCTCATACGACCTCAAATTAGTCCGTCTCCTGCGAGCTTCTTCGACCGAAATTCCCACGACGACCTTTTCCAATTGCAGATAATCGTCAAGACTGTACTTCAAAAGATCCGCGTACCATTCGCCAGTCTCGGATAAATCACGATACGTATGAAGTTGCAGACGCGTCAAATAGTACCATGCCTTCACGCTCAAAATACGTGCTTGAGCATGCGCTTGACCTAAAATGATAACATCACGCAAATGCCCTATCGGTGGTCTCCATTGTTCAGGAGCAGCCCAGAAAAGAGTGAGTAAGAGACTGTAATTATTCTCCAACGCCTCGAGATCCGTAACCTTCAGCTCTGCCGTGCGTGGATACAATCTGCCGTTTAATGGTGTAACAAGACCGATCAATCCAGGCAAGACTTTCCGAGAATCTGGACGCGATCTGACGTCTTTGACAAGCTTGGCGAGAAACTTGAGAAAAATGTTGTACACAGTATCCGACATCGACAGCTCGAGTATGGCATCATGGTCCAACAAAAAATCAGGGAACCCAGTACTTTGTTCGCTCTCAAGATTTTCAAGCTTTCTAGTTGTGAAAAACCGGTACATCATTGTTGCTAGTGACTTCGTGCCCGGCCATCTCCAAGTCAGCGAAAGCGTTAAGCATCGAGCAAAGCTAGCATGGCAATATGAAGCAAACTCGCGGCTAGAACTGCTCTGGCGCGAGAGACTCAGTAGCTGGGTCATCATCTTCTCAACCGCTGTCCAGCAAGCGTTATGGCGCTCATTATCCGAAACTCCAAGAGTGTCGAATTGGTACAGCGGACAAACGCTGAACGTCGCATACCACACTTTCTCATACTGATCAACATGAAGCGCGTTCGCAAGTGATGCGCCATCTAGAATCTCGTAGAGCGAGTCCCAGAAACAAGATATAGTAGAAGCCGGTAGCCTGCTCGAGGCATCAAAAGTATGCATCGTTATAAGCCATATCTCGACAAAATGCGCACTTCTGTCAATCTGCAGTTCAATTCTGTCGCGATGAGATCTCAGAAATCTGTATAGATCATCCGTACCGTATTTCAACAGCACTTGAACAAGTAGTCGCCCCACGTTTTGAATTTCTCGTTCCAACGACAGATGAGAGCAATCAGCCGAACTGTCTTGCAGCATTGCATAAAGTTCATAAAGAAACACAAACTGAAATGCAAGTAGATAAAACGACAATCGCGAGAAATTGTTGATGCGCCCATGAAACTGCGTAAACAGCTCACAAACACGAATCGTGAGCCGTTTCATCGACGCCGCAAACTTCATGATACCATCCATACTCTCATTCACGAGGTTCTTCAGCATGTAATCGGCCACAAACACACAAAAATCATAAGCTTGATCTCGTCTGTCCTCTGTAACCACGCTATCATTATGCTGTTCGCTAAGTGCCCAATCTAGCACAATACCAAATCCTGTTTCAAGCTCGTTGAGAAGATCACCAGTAACACGTCTCCAAATGTAAGTTTCGTGGCGCTCACTAAAATAGAAGTTCATCAAGCCCATACTTTCGATATCCTCGAGTGTTGTCGGCATGTTGAGTACTCCATCAAGTTTTCCTCGGCCAATGAAAGTCGTCGCGCTGAATCGAGTACGACTGCGAAGTGGCAGCACGTCAAACGTAACTGAGAAGTTGAGTACAGAGAAATTGAATTCGGATATTTGATTCTGATCCGTCTGATGAGCTATCGCACTTGCCGCAGGAAAAATCGTCCTTCGAGTAACTACCTGTGAAACGGCAGTTGGACGATGAATTTCCGGCTCATCATCAATCAGAATAGGTCGCTCATTACTAGATTCTGAAGTCGTATTGTCAATGCCTGTAAATGAAGGAGTCTCCACCACACGTCTGATTCGCTGTTGAGGAGGAATCACTGTCTCCTTTCTAGTCTTGCGTGGCCTTGACGCTCCCAAACCAGTATGTTCTCTGGTCAACGTCTCATGTCGAAGCATCATTTCGTCTGTAACCTGTTTTCGGTTCCCGAGCAGTCTATCAATCTTGACCGGCCGTTTCCGAACAGCATACTTCCCAGATTCTACCTCAACATAATCCAATGTGTTGAATCTCGGCGGTGGAAGTCTGGGAGGCGCCATGACCTGAATCACGCCCTTCGGCGGAGGCACGACAGCAATGATCCCCGGAGGTAATCGCATTGGCGGCGCGTCTGCCACATCAGTATTCAGTCCGGCCTGGGTTTCTGCAGGCTGGGTCGCAGAAGTTGCCTTCGCATGCCCCGTTGTCGGTCCACCTCGCGCACGCGGCGTAGGTTGCGTAGCTGCCCGGGTACGCTTGAAAGTCAACGACGCAGTCTCAAAAGCTTCGTGAGTTCCTTCTCCCCACTGCTGAATCACGCTTTTGACTGTCTCCATATCATCCTCATCGTCAAAATCAAACACTTTGCGCGATGGTGACGAACGCCCGAATCCGGTCCGTCTCGCAGCTTCTCGTGCTGCAACTTTGAGAAATTTCGGCGGTGTTCTCTTTTCTGTTCTCGAGTCGACCATATATGCGTCAAGAACCCCAATGTCAGGAAGCCTCTTAGGAGCCTGGGGCCTTCGCTGAGATGAATGTTTCGCGCGCTTATGTCTTTTCTCACCTTTGCCTGTTGATAATGTAGTTTGTCGAGCTCCGGATTTGTTGGTTGATTTGGCTTTATGGCGTTTCGCGCCAACTGAAGACTGCGTACTTCGCGGAGCACGTACAACTCGAGGCGCCATTCGATCGATCCGCTCCACAACCTCCATATCGTCACTATCTGAGCTTCCATAGTGTCTTCTCGGAGTCGATGCTCTCGGTTGCTGAGACGCTGGTCGTACACTTGAGCTCCGCGAGCCAATGTCGTTATCCGAATCCGAACTGTCTCCGATGAAATTTCGAGATATGCCTTCCTGTCGCTGTGATCGACCCAGCTTCCGACGCGCAATTCCCTTGCGCAGGTCATCGCCTGGCAGTTGTGTAAGAGAAATGCGGGGTTTGGCTGCCGGTCGTGAGCGCGTCGCGTTTTCTAATGTGAGGAATGACGGAGGAAGAACGCCGCGAATTCGCCTCTTGAATCGGTCAAGTTGGAGTACTGAAGAACTGTCTGAGTCACTTGAGCTCTCGTCCTCGCTACTAGAATCGCTAGCGTCAGAGTCGCTGCTTCTGACTGATGGAGAACGGCGCCGCAAGGAAGAATCACCGGGTTCAACAGCCGATCTAGAATCTTGCGGTAATGTGCTTGTGGGTCGCTGCTTCATTCCTTCAGATACTCTGCGGCGAATTGAGTTGCTTCCAGGTCTCAAAGCGGACGTCTCAGACGATGGAAACTCAAATATATCAGATGCAGTATGCTGAGGTCGTTTATTCCGACCGCCAGGAACAGGCAGCGACCGTCGTCTATCCCCAGCCAAGCTCAATTCATCGGGTGCAATAGACGACGTTAGACCCGAAGAGGCTTGAGAAGAGGCCATCCTGCTAGCAGTTGAAGCCTCCTGCGTGGCTGGTGGCGAGAACTGAGAGTCGTCCGTCGCTCCAGCCAGAGGTCTAGTGAATGTCTTTTCAAGCGACACGCGAATCGGCTGTATCCCACGCCTTTTGAGCTGCATCTCATACATTTGACGATCAAATAAATATGGGTTAATCTGACGAGCTGTTCGTTTTCGAAAGAAATGGTGACTGTCAGTCGCAGGGTCGACTACTCGCATAGGATCGATATTTTCTCGCTCAATCTGCGGAGCGGGATGTGCAGCTGGTATTGGGGCAGATTTTTGTGTTTCTTCCTGGTTCGTTGCCAACGGGGCTAGTACGCGTTCTGCGTCGTTATTCAAGCGCTCGCTGTTAGCCTGCCGTAGACGCGCAGCACCTGCAAACAAGGCCTCCAGGTTTGCCATTTCTTCGGGTTCCATTTCCGATAATGGGCTGGACAGCGGCGAGGAGAAAATGTCCCCGACGTTCGCTTGACGCGACGTGTTTGGTGTAGTCGGAGACGCGGTCGAGGTTTGCTGAATCCGTGATTCCATCGTAGGTGAAGAGTGTAAACTCATGAATTCATGTGGTACGTGGTGCTGTGGTATTGGTGATGTCCGGAGATCAGGGATCTAAACCTATGTCAGTGGCTGAAGTCAACATAGATTGCTAAGTAAAACGCGTACCGCTGAATCTCTGTCCTGCGCAGATATTACAGTATCCGCCTCTGACAGATTATCATTTTCACCGTTAATTGCTGTAATCTCATCTTCTTCTTCCACAGGGATTTCAGGCTGAACTCTGCCACTCTGTAGTGCGATCTCTCCTCCCGGATCATGAGTTGACCGAGCAGGACTCTGTGTCGCTGACACGCCGTCAGTAGGCGAATTCTTTACCAAATCAGGTGCAGCTTGCTTTTTCCGCTTCTTCACATGCTGTCTATTTCGCGGTTCCTTATAGCACGTCAGTGTTATGTTTATCTTACTGGTATCCGGTGCGTCATACCTGTGTCGCGCGAGACAAAATCCTATTACTCCTTCTCGGCTCAGCAGACCCTATCGCAATCTACCACAAGTCAGCAACAGCACATATCCAGCTATTCAATTTCAATCATACCTGAGCTGCGTACGGTAGAATGAGCGGAAGTGATCCCAACTCATCATGTTCCGGTTCATTCTGTACAGCAAAGAGATCCCCGACATCTGACTCAAAGGAAGAGCTTTCTTCTGAATCCGAGATGTATCCCTGCGAGAAAGGCATAGCGCACTATACGTGTCATATATGCCAATTCATCTATAGTCTAGACAAAATGCAAAGGAGCTGCCCGCGACTCCGTGGTGAGAGATATGGGCGTGCGAATAGCAAAGCAAAGACGCGTCGCGACGCGTTACACAGTGGCATCGAAGCCGCACGGTAAAAAGTATATTAAGCGTGCAGAGCTGAGTGACGTAAATGGCATCTTTATTATTTTGTCAATTTCAAGTCACATGACTGATTGTAATTTTATTGCGCCTGATTGGCTCAATCCGAGCTCCCCGCGGCTCGCAACATCTCGAAATCAAATAGATCTCAGTCCACAATTCTGCTTTCTTAGTGTCGTGGGTCGGTCGATTGGTACGAACAAGACTCACTTATAGTCTTTACATAATATGTCCTCCCAAGATTTGCCGCCCCGGGGGGGATACCCCGATGTTCAGTGGAAGGTAAGCGCGACCGAGTGAGAGTCTTCCGATGCATGGAGCACGATGATATTCCAGATGCAGCGTTCGACAGTGCTGATGATAGACGAAACGGGATTGCTAACGTGGACGTGTTTAGCGTAACCTTCCATCTCGGGGATTCCGACCTTCGATTTACCTTGCTATTATGGGCACCATCAGTTTAGTCTCGCTAATCCCACTGTCAAAGGGCATGCGGGAACGACGGTATGTTAGAACTCCCTGTTATCGAGCGCATACCCGGGTATTTATAGGATTCTAACGAATTCCCGATTCAGAGAGTACAAGAGAGAACAGACGTGGGCTAGAATCCACCTGCTGCCGCTTCTGCAAGCTGAGACCGACCGTGACAACGTGCGTCGGCACTACGCGACTGAGCAGCGTGAGAAAGAACTGATGAAGGATCACCCTGATTGGGCTGATGGCAAGCCTGTTTACAGCGATGGACGGTACGTGTATTTTATTGCGGATTTTTGTTTACCTTTGGTAGATACGTTTGGCGTGAACTAGTGGTGCTAACTTTCTTACTAGATTCCGTCAACCTTCATTTGTGGTTCTTGAGGGACTGAAGAGTGCGCGTTAAAGGGAAGGAGGTGATGGTGGCATACATAGATCGGGAATTCATCAAATACAAATTTACATTCACCTATGACACCTCTTTGCTTGGCGCTCTATTTGGTTATATTTATGCTCTCGTTGTAATACATGTTCCTCGATAAGCATCACAAATTTACATGAGAAAGTGGTTAAATACATAAAGTCCTTTATGATTGAATAGCACAGCTGTCTTAAGCAGCTAACCCGAAAAAAACAAACAAAATCGATCCGGTTCACTCCGATCCCGTACCATCCTATATATGATAAACCAGCCTTGATGCTTCCAACAGAATCACAATGCAATAACCAAGTACTAACAATAACCTCTAGCACAGGCAGCAAAACAAAAAAAAACACGACCAAAGGGTCTCCGTCTACGAACACATCCCGCAGATTGCACTCCACGTGCTGTCGCTTCGCGTCTTTACGCTCTGAGCTCCGCGAAGCCCTACAATTCTAATGTTCTGCTTTCCACTGTCGTGGAACCAGCGCACAATCTGCGACTTCTTATCGTGCTCCCACCGTCCAGATGAAATCATTACCTCCATCTCTCCGTCCGGATAGTGGAAATCCGGCACGTGAATCTCCGTGGCAGTTTCAGTGGACGAAGCATCTTCCGCAAACAACTCCATAGTGAAAATCGCCTGCGTAAGATCAAACCCGTATTCCTGAGGTTCGCCCACGCTCTTAAGAGGGAACGGACGAACAAACGCTTCAACAGCACGAGACCCGACATATTCAGTGCGCGCAGACTCAGCGATTGAAGCTTGCTTGCGAGACATGAGAGAAATATCCGAGCTTGAAGAGTATGTCGAATCAGGTATCACCGGGTACGGCACCTTATCATTAATTCGGTGCTTAAAGTCCGATACGCTGAAAAAGCTGAGATCTTCGCCATTCCAGTGGTCACCCCATTTGTGAGTGTTCAGCGCCGAATACGTCCAGTAAGTGTGGTGCAACTTCGCTCCTTCCAGGGCAAAAATATTTGCATCAAGTGCGTGAATCTGAGTCTGATAATCCCCATCCTCGTACGCCTTCTTGTCGTTCATGTCGAACGGAATACCAATCTCGCTCATCAAACACGGAACGCCGGGGCCAAGCTTCTCTACTCCTTCTTGCTTCAAAGTTTTCAACTGGTCACGAATGCAGTTACGAATTGAGGTGGCACCAAATCTAAGAGCAAAAACCGGACTCCAGTATTTTCCGCGAAGAACGCCAACAACGTCAACGTTCCAGTAGTTGCTCCTAAAGTAGACCAATGTTAGTTCTGAATCACACATTCACGGGTCCTGCGCGCAAAGTATCTTACCAATGCTTTCTAATAAGTGTGAGGCCATCGTAGAAATGTGGCGTGAAAACCATGCGCGGAACCACGGCCCCGAACTTGATAAAATCAGGTGGAATTGCCAGCACCGGTGTCTGTGCAAACATGATCGCATCGGGCGTCACGTTGCGCATAACCTGCACGTACAATTTCCAGTGGTCCAAGTAATACTTATCCGCCCAGCCATTGCCGGTCAAATCAAAGCCATCTGTGGCCGTGCTGAAGTAGTCGGGCTGCAGAAGCGTTCCGGTTTTCGAATCCCATACGCCTTGCTGCGCCCACAGGCATTCGCCCAGTTTCCAATCGGATCCTCTCTTCCATCCATATCTAGAATCATCATAGTTTGCAGGAAGCCATGCCGATCGCTTCGCTTGGTTGACAAGTTTGGAGCCCGTCTTGGAAGCGCCCAGGGTGTTGAAAGTATATATGGGGATTTCAAGTGTACGGCCGCTACCGAGCAGAATAGACTCAAATGGGGTCGGGGAGGTATAAGAACGCAGCTCTGTGTGCTCTGGAAATACTGAGATATCCTCCAGACCAAGGAAACCGCGGTTCGGTTCGTTGATGGACTCCCATCCCAGAATGAAGCCATCGTTGATATCAGCAGCCTCTATTTTGACTGCTAGCTCCTGCAAGGCGCCAAGAAAGTGGCTCTGCAAGTATTGCTGAATGTTGACACCGTCGAGAGTAGCTTGAGGTGCAAAATCCTTGCCCGCCCAAAAAAGAGTGAACATGGTCAGACAGGCGAGACGCTCGTAGTTTGTGGACCAGGTCATTCGGGGGAAACTGATCGGATCGGTCCATGTGTTTTGCACAATTGCTGCCTCATTATCAACAAACGAGGTCGGGTCCAAGCCTGCAGCGTAAAAGGTCCACATTGGAGCGCCAGATCCGCCGGAGAAACGACTCCACTGGATAGAGTTAGCGATCAGAGAGCTGGAGCGCGTTATCAGACCAACGTACCACATCCTGATGAGGATCCATGCAGCAGTACAAGCCGTACTTGCGGATAACTTTCAGCATCTCTACAGTGCTGTGAATGAACTCCTGGTCGTATTTACCACTGTAGAACTGTTAGGATAGTCGTGAGAGCATAATACAGCGGGGAAACATACGGGCCAGCGTGCTCTAGCGCTTCCCAAGTAACGACATAGCGCACAATGTTGAAACCCCAGCTTTTGATCCGTGCTATGTGGCTATCTGCCTCCTCGAGGGGGAAAGGTCTGCCAACGAAGGAGACGTTGTCGCCATCGAAGAAGCCGTCGCGGGTGTGGGAGGGAATATCTGGCGTAGCAGGAAGTTTCGAGTCTCCGGAGAGGTTGATGCCGCGCAGAGTGACGACGCGGTTCTGACGGTCGCGGAAGTTTCCTGCGCCGTCAATCTCGACGCGGAAAACCATTGTGAGGGAGGTGTGTAGAGAGGAGGGGAAGTAGAGCGCGCGATAGCGAGATATTGGGATTGGGAGATCTCGAGACGAGCGGCGCGTGAGGTGGCCAAACCCTGCTAACCCTCGTCTGTTATGTCAAGTGGGCGTACACGATATCAACCACTACTCGCTAACAAGAATTCCATCGAATGTCTTCAATAGATATTTTTCTCTTGTTAATG
Organism: Myxozyma monticola; assembly: GCA_030568405.1. Lineage (NCBI taxonomy): Eukaryota > Fungi > Ascomycota > Lipomycetes > Lipomycetales > Lipomycetaceae > Myxozyma > Myxozyma monticola. Next base: position 170,342 of record JAJLTV010000010.1, read on the forward strand.
TTTAACTGTTTAAGAAGCCAACTAGCCAAGGACTAATGTATAACTTATTTATTGCCACTTATTGAGCCCAGGGAGGGCTGACAGGGTTTAAAGGGTTTATAGACCAATGACCGCTCACTATCAGACTGTCGTACTAACTAAGTAACTATAACTCAGCTTATCTATACGGTAGTTTTATAGCTATAACTAAAGAAAAGTAGAACTAGAACAAAAGACATCTTGTAGTACGCAACTGCGAGCGCGATGCGAATGCGAATGCGAATGCGAATGCGAATACGAGCCCGACGCGTTCGCGCCGTTTTCTGGTTTTGGTGGCGAGAAGTTTAAACGAACAATTGATCTGCGCCTGGCACTTTTCGTACGACAGCTCGAAACTCAAAACACCGGGGCCGACACCGGCGACGCTCAGCGGTTTTGGCTGCTGCGCCCAGTCAGCCCAACTTCGCCGCGATTTCCCGGAAACGCGTGGCCTGTCCTCGTATGTGTCGTATCCATCTCCCCCATAGAGTACATCCATAGAGTATCAGTGTAGCACTATACACACTTATACAGAGTCTACACTACACACACAGCGTCCAGAGACGGCCTCCTTCGAGTAGTTCGCATGTCGCCGGCCCCGCCGTCCGTGTCCGCGTCCAGATCATCATGACCGTCCGCTTCGCCATCCGGCAGCAGCTCACGGCTCTCGTGTGTATCTGCGTGCTGCTGTCGCTCGGAGTGCTTGCCATTGTGCTCGTGAGTGCTTTTCTTTTTTGTTGTGCGACTCTGGCGTTCGCGTGCTGCCGTTGTTTGTCCGCATGATCGATAATGCAAACAAAGAACAATCAACTACGCTACTTGATCGCTGCTTGAACAAAGCTAACATCTCCAGGCCGTCGTCACTCAGAACTATGTCCTCGGACTGCGAGGTGCGCGCCTCGAGCTTGTGGCTAGCATGAAGGGCCAGCAAGTCTCGCAGGCAATCGCGTTCTACCTCGAACAAGCCCGCGCCATCTCCACCCGCAACTCCATCCAGACCGCCATGAACACGTACCGCTCCGGAAACCACTCCACAGAAATCTGGACCACGGCCAAGGAGTCTTTCACTACCTCTGTCGACGCCGACGACACCCTGCTGTCCGCTTCACTTTACTCGCTGGACTACGTCAGTCTGCTCAACAGCACCGTCAAGGCGAACCTCGTCAACGTCCAGTTTCCAGTCGAGCTCTACCCTCTGCGCGACGACGACACGATCCCGGACGAGCTATTCGATCTAGGCGGAATCATCTGCGGCCCCTACTTGGTCCAGGGCAACCACTCAGATTACATCATCATGTCGCTCACCGTTCCGATCACGAACTCGTCCGTCTATACTCGGTCCACGGCAATGGACATTGAAACGACATCAGGCTACTTGACCATTATTTTATCGGCGTCCATGCTTATCTCTCTTGTTGCGGACGGTATTTCTATTCCCGAGTCCGCCAAGCTCTCCTTACTGGGTCCCTATCCTGAGCACGTCTCGACGACTCCGACTGAGTACATATATCTCATACCGCCATCCAGCAACTTTGAATTATTTCGCCAGGTCTTTGAGTTCGATACCTGTACCGGCGTGTACGAGGCTCTGGCCCTCAACATTTCAGGATACGATATCAAAGGATACAATACTGTGACGAATAATATTTCTGTGGGGTTTGCGCCGGTGGATGTGCTCTTCGCGACCTGGGCTGTTACAGTTGCAGTCGAGCAGTCTGCCATTTACGAGCCGATCAATCATTTACGAAATATTTCGCTTGCGACCGTGTTTTCGCTAGCAATCTTCATGTGTGTCATCACTTTGCCGATTGCTCACTTCGCCGTTCGGCCGATTGTCAAATTACGTGCCGCCACTGAAGAGACCACAGCACAGCCATCACCACCGTCATATGAGGACGGCAGTTGCGCAAAGGATGTGGTCGTGAGTGACGATTCGGGTGATAGTGGAGATAGTGGTGCGAGCAGGAATGTTCAAGACAGTGATGAATTCAGACTTTCTCGCTTTCGAGTGCCTGGAATCGTGCAGCAGAAGACAAAGCCTCTGTTTAGAGACGAATTGACGGAGTTGACTGAGACTTTCAATGAAATGTCGCGTGAACTTCAAAAGCAGTACGCGACCATGGAAGAGCGGGTTCGTGAACGGACACACGAGCTCGAAGTCGCAATGACCCAGGCTGAAGCTTCTATGAAAGAAGCCGAAGCTGCGAATGAAGCCAAGTCAGTTTTCATCGCAAACATTACACATGAGCTTCGCACGCCATTGAACGGAATTCTTGGAATGGCTGCCGTGTTGCTGAACGAAGAAGATCCACACAAAATGAAAAAGAGCGTCGGGATCATTTACAAGTCTGGCGAATTGCTGCTGCACCTTCTGACTGATTTACTGATTTTCTCACGAAATCAGCTTCGACAGATGACGTTGGAGGAGAAGGAATTCAAAGTTGTGGAGCTTGTGTCTCAGCTGCAAGCCATTTTTGCAAAGCAAGCGTCGTCGGTGAAAGTTGACCTTTCTATCGATCTGCTGCCACGCAGAATCGAGTCTATGGTTCTCTGTGGTGACTCGAATCGCATTTTACAAATCATTATCAACCTGGTCTCGAACGGCCTCAAGTTCACTCCTGAGCACGGCGCCATTCATGTTCGCGTAATCTGTCTCGGTGTTACAGACAAGCCGGAGCTCACTCCTGAGAACAGTGTCAGCATTCGTCGAAATTCTGCGCCGCTGAGAGGTGCCAGCACTGCTACGTTTGAAAGACAATCAATATCCGATCGATTGGATTACGTGCCAAAGAGTGGTCCCGTCGTTTCATCAGATCCAGAGAAGCAAATATATGCTCCTGTGGCGACGGAGCCGACCTCTCGCGACTATGAAAAATCGGAGATTTCAATCAGCGCTACGTCTGACAACCCTCGATTTTCATCTCGGTCATTAATACGGATGGCAAATCATTCAAAGTCCGCTGGTGCGTCGCCCACCCGTGCGAGCTCCATGAACGCGGTGTCCAGTAGTGGAAACGGAAGTCTGATTTCTTCGCTGCGGGTAATGGGAGGTCATGGATTATCTCTTGCCCATTCTGCGCGACGGCCAAACCACACGATTGATACCGTCAAACAGAGTATAACTTCACCTCGGTCCACCTCACCTTTGTCTCCAATAGTTGGAGGGTCCTCGTTGGAAGGTGATTTGACTGGAAAGTTTTTGCAGTTTGAGTTTCAAGTGGAAGACAATGGGCCTGGTATTCCTGAGCATTCGCAGCAGCGGATATTCGAACCCTTTGTGCAAGGCGATCAAGCTCTTTCGAAGAAATACGGTGGTGCAGGTTTAGGTCTTTCGATATGCAAGCAGCTTACAGAACTGATGATGGGCTCAATTGAGGTCGAGTCGGTCGAAGGTATCGGATCGACGTTTACGTTCCGAGTCAAACTGCGGTATGTGAAGGATGTGGCTTTGTCTGTGGTTGAGGAGCGATCGCCTACCGGTTCACTGGAAAGTGAAGCGCCGAAAAATCGGTCTATGTCAAACGCGACGTTGGACGATAAATCTGCCGCGCAAGAGCAGTCTCGCAACGGTGCCCTGGCTGGCGCTCTATCTGGTCTCGGAACAAGCTCTTTCTTCCTCAGCAAGTCGACAGTCAACAACGGTAGCTTTGCTAGTCAGGATTCGGATAACGATAGTATCACTTCGATTGCCAATTCAGTCCGCTCGTTGACTGATAGTTTAAAACTCTTAGCTGAGCACTCGGCAAGTCTGATGCCGCCGGCCGTGGTACAACGGAAGACTCGGATTTTGGTTGTCGAGGATAATCGGGTGAACCAGCAAGTTGTCTTGCGCATGCTGGATCTTGAGAAGATTACAAGTGTTGCGATTGCTAAGGATGGATATGATGCTATCGAGAAGGTTAAGCAGGCTATTGCTTCCGGCTCATACTTTGATATTGTGTTTATGGACATTCAGGTACGTTCATGGTTCACGTTTTACCAAGTATGCTTTTACTAACCTTTTTCTCCCATTTCAGATGCCAAATTTGGATGGTCTTCAAGCGACTAAAGCGATCCGCGAGGACCTCGACTACAGGTATCCGATCGTGGCGCTTACAGCCTACGCTGACGATGAAAACGTCAAAGAATGTATGGACTCCGGTATGAACAACTTCCTCACGAAGCCAATCAAGCGAGATCAACTACATGATATCTTGAACGAGTACTGCGAGAAACGCGGTGTGGACGCATCTGATGGGGTTTAAAGAACTACGACTCTACTAGAGATGTGTACGATTTGTTTTTTACGCGTGTCTTTGGATTTTATTTGTTTGCTGGTCAAACGGAGAATATGGAATATCGATATGTTTGTTTGTTATTTAGGTTACGGTTATGGTGTCTTGCTCTTTTTGTTTCTGTTTTTCTTTGGTGCGTTTTCAGCAGCGTTTAAAAATGGGTTTGTTTGGAGGTTTGTCGTTTATGTTACGTCTAGAGACTTATAGAGCTCGCTATATATACTGTTTTGATTTACTGATTGCTTGATCAACTGTTCAATTATTTGAGGTGTTTACTGTTTTCTATTTTTTAGTTATTTATGAAATTTTTTACAGCTATAACTAACTATAGTTAGGCGATTGGTAATTTACAGCGTCAGTTTCTCATTGTTTACATTCGTGACGCGTCCGGCCCATTTGTAAATCGCGCGCCGCACGCGTGCGCGACGCGCTCGCTCGCCCTCGCCCATTTCGCGATCGACTATAAAATGGCCGCCGCCCGCCCATTTCCTCTCTTCCTCCTGCTCACCACTCGCGCCGCATTTTCACCCCCGACTCCTGTCTACCAGCACCGCCATACCTGCACCTCACTATCCTTTCGCCTCTTCTAAGCCTCTATCGTGTTATTCATGCACCGATGCCAATCTCTCCGTTTATCAACAATCCCAAACTGAATGTTCGGTGTTTACATCTATCGACGATCCCTACCCGCACCATGCGCCAGTAGTCACCAGTCATCGTGCATCTCGATAGTCTAGGATAAGCACAGCTGCCTCACTTTGATCTGGTGATAGCCTATTCGCGTGTCATGGAGGACTTTGAAAGCGCGTTGATTGTAGGCCATCATTTCTGCGGGAAATTCGGAAGACTTTGCTGACTGTTGCTCAAGCTTGCACATCCTTCTTTACGAGATGTCTGCCGCTCGTTGCCAGATTTGATCGAATGGACGACGACGACCACTGCCACTCCGCCTGGACGAATCGTGTACTGTCGGAGTGAGAGCATCAAGCTTTGAACGATTATCTCTTTTGTCGGCCGTCCTGGCCTGTACCATGGTGCGGATTGAGCGAAACCCGATACTGTGGGTTAGTGTCAATCTGTTGATCACGGTACAGGATCCAAGCGAACGGTCAATTCTATGGAATTTGTGCAGCCTGTGGCTATCGTGTGCAGCTGTATTCATGGTGCGGACTCGAGCGACACGCGATACTGTGGATTAGCGTCGGTTTGTTGATCATGATGCAGCTGTTGCGCGTGTGCCCTGGCGGCGTCCAGTTTTTATTCTGAGGTGGTAGTTAATGTATGATTGTGAAGAGTGCTCTCCTCCGACTAGTCTGTTGGACGACTTACTGTTGTTGATTCGCGTGGCTGTTCGAGTCTCTGCTCCCCGATATATCAATGTTCTTGATTTACGCTGTCCCCGGAGTTTATACTGCTCTCATTTAGCGCACTTGAGGTCGGCATCGCTTCACCAATCTTACCACGATGATGCTGCGGCCATTATTCTCCCAATTTCTACGACGTGCTTTGGCGCAGTATATCCGTCTGCAATCAGGATGCCAGCTTGCGCAAGGCTGTACCACCTCGAAGGGGATGACATGTTACGACACTGTTGCTTTTATCAGACTGCGTTTTTGAGCTGGTTTCAGGCGGTCTCCGTGATTAGGTTGTCATTGGGATAGATTAGGTTGACTTTGGGATAGAGTATTAATTGTTGCATGTATATTTTCTGGATAATCAACTGTGAAATTCAATACAATTTTTTCAAACGTCCTAAATTACGAACGTAATTCAGATAACTTGCGCATCTCACTCAATATGCTCGGCATGTACAACATCGAGCTTCAACTTGCGGTCTCCTGCAATATCTTCATCTTCTCCAATAACAAGTCCCGAATCAAACAGACCCACATGTGTGCCTTTAAACTTCCTAGCAGGCACCTTTTGCACAAACAACGCATCCAGTTCTGCAAAGTTCCGGTCCTTAGTCTCTGGAAGGCGGAAGTAAGTCCAGATAAAGCAAAGAAAGCAAAGACCGGCATAGAAAAACCCAGCCTTGGCTTTCCAGTTCCATGCTGTCGGGTTCAACATATACGGGATAATAATGTTCATGATGATGTTGATGATGTTGTAAAGAACTCTGCCGAGGACAACAGTTCGAGTGCGCAGTCGACTGGAAGGAATTTCGGGAACCAAGGCGTAACACACGGGACCAACAGTCATATCGTAAATGCAGGTGTACAGAACCATCATAACAGCAACTGCCCATGAGACAGCTGTGTTGGCCGACGCGACACCCAAGAATCCAGTAATTAGGAGTAACGTAAATTGAGCTGCGAGACCGGAAAGATACAGCGTTCGTCGGCCAAATTGTTTGATCAAGAACCAGGAAATGATGGTACCCACGGCGCCGATCGCGTATTGGCCCATAGAGATATTGAAAGACTGTTTCGTGTTGAGACCGGCCTGTTGGAAGAAATATGTCGAGTAGCCCATAAAGCCCGAGCCCGACAAGTTCTGGATAGCCCACGTAACACAAGTAATCTCAGTTCGGCGGAGATCGATGCCTTTGAAGCAGTCCAGATAAGAACTCGATCCGGTAGTCTTAAGCTCGTACTCGTGAGTGTTCTCCATGAGTGCGATTGTCGAGTCGAGGTCAAAATCGGGATCGGCTTTCGGAGATGTCAATTTGTTCATGGCTTTCTTCGCATCCCCAATCCGTCCCTTGCGAACCAACCACCATGGTGACTCGGGCGCAAATAAAACACCGATTGCGATCGGGATGGGCCAGATCCACTGAATAGCAAATGGGAGCCGATAAGCCCATTCTGTAGATCCACTCTCCACAAACGCGCGAAGAATACCCTGGCCCAGAAGAGTTCCAAAGACCCAACTAAGATTGACGTAGGTCGTCAAGTAGGCTCGCAGGGATACAGGACACACTTCGGCGGCATATACAGTCGTCAAAGTCTGAAACACGCCCCAAGGAATCCCGCACAAAATCTCGCCGACAACAAGAACTTCGACGCTGGGAGCAAAAAATAAAATAAAGATAAAGCATGTAACAAAGGCCAACGAAACAAGGAGAGTCTTGCGATAACCATATCGCTCGGACACGATGCCATTGATACACAAGCCCATAATCTCGCCAACTGCCGCGCCATTGCCCAGACCTGCCTGCCACGGAGCCGAGATTTGATATGAACCATCAGACTGCAAGTCTCCGTAGCGACGCGTAAAGGGGTCAAATGCGAACAAGCCTTGCAGAAGGTTGATGTCGTAGCCTTCCATGATAATGCAAGTCGAGATGATGGCGGAGAAGGCCACGGCCTTGGGATAAAGTCGGAGTGACTGCATAAGCGGCATTTGCACTTCTTTCTGGGCAGCTTCGGACGCTCGGAGACGGTAGGTCAGAGAATTGCGGTCCTCTCTGACCCCGTTATCGACTGCGTCGTCGAGCACCTTGGGCTCATTGTCGGAGGTATCCATAGTATAATCGCAGAGCTGAAACAGAAGAGAGAGCGGTAACGTAACGACTAGTCACTGAACTAGAGAGTAAAGATTCTAGTCTGCGGAGATGGTACATCCAAAAAGATCTGCTTGGTCGGTATTACGAGCTGTATTTCAAGACTTTGTCAGAACCTGGTCCCCGCCAGACTACCCCGCAAATTCCAAGGATCTGATGATTCTGATCCTGTGATCTACCGACTGCGAACAGTTTCGCTCAACGGACCAGTGACATCTCGAACAGCTCTTGAACTCCCATAGACTGTTCGTTCATAAGATCGTCAAAAGGCGTTTCAAGCTGAAGCTTCGGGCCATGTGTCGCCGGCGGCGGGTAGCGGAAGGCGGGTTGTGCGGCGCGACGAGTTCAGACCCCGCCATACCCCGCTGAACAGGATCGGCCGGATTGCGCCTTTTATCCCGATCTGGCCCTGTCATGAAAGCTCATTGTCCTCTGCAGCAAATTGCCATGTACGGTTATACCTCTGTCCAGCATGACATGTGACATGTTCGGAGTTCCTCCCCATCCCTGCCCTCGCCCACGGGGAGTCGCGGGAAGATGTACTCACTCTCCTCGAATATCTGTACGACAATGAGCTTTGCCAGAAAACGCGCTCCAATTGCATGCCTTTTCTGTCGTCATCGGTAAGACCAGGTGCTGACTTGTGCGTAAAGACCAAAATGTATTAATGCTTGAATGAACCAGCAAGCGACGATGCAACGGAGCCAGGCCCGCCTGCCGCCTCTGTGCTACTTCCGGGATCGAATGCGAATATCCGGAAGAGATATCAGAAACGTCTGTTTTTCCCCGATTCCGGCTAGGCGGCATTCTAAAGCTAATACCCGACATAGACAAAAAAATAGGCAAGATAGAGCACTAAACGAGGTGCTTATTCAACGCATCAATAATCTGGAATCGATTCTCAAAGCGCATAACACGCAGAATCCGGAAATTATACGTGGCCCAAGAGAGCACGATCTTGGTCTATCGAACGACGAAGCGCAGTCGCATCAGTCACCGTCACATGCCGACACCTTCCCACACTTTTCGGATGCACCTACACCAGAATCTCATACAAACGAGCATCCAAGCCCGCAGAGAAGCCATGGTTCCACCTTCTCAGATCTTTGCCGACGAGATGAGGCAATTGGTCCGGTCGATTTTACAGGCATGGCGCCTACTCCAGAGGCCATGATGCCTGCCTTCTCGCCGAATACCTGGAGACAACTACTTCCCATAGCACGCCCTCGACAATCGGAAAATCCTCTTGATCTCGCTACTGGAGTCAGCGATCCATCTTTGGGTAGTGACGAAGCCTCTATCACTATTCCTGTCGGTCACTACACTACTACTTCGAGTCTGTTCTCTCTTCGGCCTATACGGGATCTGGTTGGATATTATCCTCCCAGTGTATTCTACGACCTGGATTCGTGCCAGCCACTCATCTCTCAACGAGAACTAGACACGGATCTTTATTTATTTTGTTCTAAACTGGATCTGACCCAGGAGACAACCAGTCGACTAATTTCAAATTTCTTTCTGTTTATACACCCAAAGTTTCCAGTAGTTGACCAGGAATCGTTTCCTGTATTATTCCAACGAACTTTCCAAGGCGACTGGAAATACGACTTTGAAATGGCTGTCTGCTTATTGGTGTTGGCTTTGGGTCAGCTGGGTTCTACTGAAATAGGGACTGATCTGACGGAAGAAATGCCAGGCATGACGTATTTCATCGCTTCTTATCGAATCTTGATGACGAGCTGGGCAACATCTTTTGGCTCGAGTTTGATGCAGCCGACTGGGCTTGTTCTTGCAGCCATATATTTTTGCTTCAAAGCGCACCCTCTTGCTGCCTGGAAAATGGCTAGTTTGGCCTCTAACTGCTTGCAGCTATTGGCAAATCAGTGCGTTTCTGCCCCTGCTGGATTGAATCAATTTGTTTAGTGCGTAGCTGACTGAATTCAGATCAAAATCTGATGGCCGAAATGACAATGAAAACGAAATGCTGAGCCGTCTATGTTGGACTTGTTTTGTTATCGAATGGTAGGTTTTGCAATATACCGTTTTACTTTGATCTGTTCCATTTCTAACGTTCATATTCAGCGACAGCTTATCCGAATTCCACCTTCCGCGTAGCGGAATTGAGGTTGCCATAGATCGCATGTATTTTCCGCGTTTAAGAAATCACAGCGACCGCGATGGTTTGACGTTTTTGGCGCTTTGTTCTATGCGCCGCCTCCTAAACCGAATTCACAACGCAGTCTACGCCGCTGCTAATAAAGACGCGCTAAGTCCTCCGAGTCCATCATCGACCTCACTGATATCAGACTCTCCCGACCAGCAAATTGCTCTTGCTTTCCTCATATCGTTGGAGGCCGTTTTCAGTGAACTAGAACGGCAGCTCGAAGTATGGTATGACTCGTTGCCTGAGTGCATCAAGCCGGATCTATCTGCTCCAGTTCCACTAGATACCCAGGATGCTTGGCTCAAGCTTCGTTACTACTCTGCGAAGCACATTATCAGTCGGCCGTCACTTATCTATGCCACTTCCTGGAGCAGTCGGCCAAGCGACCCGGAGTTCATTGCCAGGTACTCAGAAATGTGTATCGAGAGCTCCTGTAATTTTATCAAGACGGCAATTTACACTCTCGACAAGAGGTCGCACTTTTCCTGGATGGCCGTTCAAGCGTAAGTATTTGAAGCAGCTCGTTTATTTATGTCGGCGCTGACATTGCGTTGTAGTTGTCTTTCCAACGCCATGATCCTCTCTTTGGCAGCTACAGTGCCGGATCTTCAGCACTTAATTCTGGATATTGATGGAATACTCAGAGATACATCTAAGCATATAGAACCATGGATAGCATCAGATGCAAGTGCGGAAACTGTTGTCTTGATTCTGAGGACCATTCGTCACAAACTGAGACATTCATCATGGCAACCTCGGGAAGTGTCCCAATTTGTGTAGAACATCATTGTAACATAAATCCTGAGACCAGAAGGAGTATTTTCTTGGCATATTGGAATATCGCGGTCTCTATTTAGGCTGGGGCAACAGGAAGTATATTCGGGCACAATAGCGCTGGACTGAAAACACAGCTCATTCCATGAACATTTCACCATGCACAATGGCCTCCATCGACCCTGAGGTCCGCAGCAGTCATAAAGCTGCTCGCATCACTAAGCAAGTACAACACCGGTCCCCGAAACTCATCCGCCAAACTAAGACGATACAGCATGTTGTCTCCCGTCCATTGAGCCTCCATCCCGGGCCTAGTCAGAGAATCAGCCGTCGCTGCAGTGCGAATGTAGCCAGGCGATAGAGAATTGACACGAATTAAAGGCATGCCCTTGCGAGATCCCCACTCCGACGCCAACGAGCGCGCCAGTTGAAGAACACCGGATTTGGAGGAATTATACGCGGCAGTGTCAACGCCCTATCACAAAATCAGCTCTCGCTTCTTACATCAGAAATTCAAACACAGTTTACCTTGTTTGCGACCGTGCCGCTCATACTTGCCACGAGGACCATGCTACCACCAATGTTGCTTTTCTGCATCTCTAATGCAACGGCCTGGGCGACTGCAAATGTACCCGTGACATTAATCTCCATCAAGCGGCGGAATCGCTCTACAGGAAATTGATGAGCAGGAGCATTATCAGACACTCCAGCACAGGCGACAAGACCGCGAATGGGGTATCTCAGGGTCGGCACAAAACTCGCAAACGCATCTGCAATAGCCTTGGAATTGGTAACGTCCAGCTGCTGGTACAAGATCCGTCCATTGCATTCCTTGGCAAGACCGACAAGCATGTCTGTTGTAAAACTGTTAGACGTAGATCACCCCAATTTGTTCATTCGCAGATCAGACGTACTCCATGACTCGGTAGGCGGCTTCTCAACAAGGTCGAGCAGCATGACATCTCCTCCGGACTCCAAAACACATCCAGCAACCTCAATACCAAGAAACCCAGCTCCACCGGTAACTAAACCAGATGTTAATAAACGGATAAATTTCGGACATCAACTCACATCAACTTACTGATGATAGTGCGCTCATCCAAGCGAAACAGATCGCGCGAGCGAATATGAGGCCCTCCTTGTCTGTCCTTCACCTCCCGAAACTTTGGATCAGCCAGATTCTCGCCCATGTTGATTGCTATATGCTATTCGTGCGAGTATAGAAAGAAACTGAACAAGTCTAAAATATATGCTCAGGCAGATCGGGCAAAGACTCGGGTATAAAGCCGGGCAGAGGAAACGATTCTATAAGCACTGTCCCGCGGATGCGATCCTCCCGGGGATCCCGAGACTAGCTGCGGTGAGCTGTCACTACATAGCTTATTAGAGCCTTGCAAGTACGAAGCAGTTATGTTACCGCCCGCAATCCCTATATCTGGCATCTGGTATTTGCGCTCTCCGCCTCCCGCTATCCGCTTCCCGCTTCCCGCCCAGTCAAGAATTCAGAATTCAGGGGCGCGGAGATCTGAGCCGCACGCGTATATTTCCACTTAAGGACTAGCTCGTCCCGATTCGGCAAGAAGATGCAAATCTGTGACGGCACTTTCGGTCCGCATCCGCTTTTACCCCGCTCACCGCTCAATTGCTTTGGAGAGATGCCTTTAAGCTGCGGCAGGCGGAAGTGCCATTTTGGATCTGCTGGTATGGTTACTTAGTTAGTCATAGAGACTTTAAGGATTAACCCCGTCTCGTGAAGAATGTCAGCAAGTGAGCTTTATTCTAAGCTGTATTTAGAGCCTTCAGCTCGCTCGCAAGATTCACTGACATATAACCAAGTATCACAACTTCACTCCTTCTCTGTGCCTACCCGCAGCTTACATTCAATCCCAAAATGGTACAGACTGATGTCCTGCCCTTAAAGGGCAAACTTGCCGTGGTGACCGGCGCATTTCGTGGTAGGTAATGCAACCTCTATCTTTTTTCACTCCAGGGCACTAACTCCTATGAAGGGATCGGAGCCGCTATTACGAAGAACCTCGCAGGAAAGGGCGCAGATATTATTGGTGTCTACACCTCCGACTCATCTACCAAGTCCGCAAATGAGATGATCGCCAAGTTGTCTGGGGAATTTGGCGTCACTATCGTCGCAGTCAAGGCGGACCTGAGCTCTCCCGAGCAAGCGTCTTCTCAGATCATCGAGGCGGCTAAGGCTCACTTCAGCGACAAAAGCCTCGTCATTGATATTCTCGTCAACAACGCTGGCGTTGGAGGAGATTATCCGCTGGGTGAGGTATCGGCTTCCGAGTTCAATCGCATGTACACTGTCAACGTTCTCGCCCCGATTCTAGTCACTCAAGCCGTCCTCCCCTTCCTGCCTCACGATCGCTCAGGACGTATTATCAACCTATCTTCCGTTGCCTCATCCATGGGATTCAAGACTCACACCCTCTATGGTGGCACCAAGGCAGCACTGGAGGCCATGACCAGAACATGGGCGCGAGAACTGGCAGAGCGCGCGACAGTTAATGCCATCAATCCCGGACCGGTAGAGGGTGACATGTACTGGGCGGCCGGTGAGGACTTTTGGAAGCAGATCGAGCCGTTCCAACTTGCCACACCTCTAGCTACCGTTCGGGATGGTGTCGACCGCCCCGAGTTGACCAAACTGGCAAACGAGAAGATGGCAGGACGTCGTCCGGCGTACTGGACCGAGATTGCGAATATTGTGGGGATGCTGTGTGGACAGGAGTCGGCGTGGTGTACAGGAAGTGTCGTCTGTGCTAACGGAGGTATGAAGTTCTCTACTTAATTGCTAGACTTGTCGGGGTATCTCAGCAGACGGGGTATCTTTGTAAACCTGCACTGTGCCTTGCAAAACAGATAACAGTCGTGCTAATAGCGGTAAAATAACTTAAACTTATATATGTACACACAAATATAAACAGATTCCGATCAACTTTATCTAACATTACATATTCCTTATTTTCTTACCCTCCCACGCTTCATCTCTGCTTCAAGCTTGCGGCATACATCAACTTAAACCCATTGCACAACTCCTGCACAGTCGGATAAACTGCTTTTCTCAGCTGATAGCCGTTCGGGATAACCTTGACCGGCCACACGACGATTTTCGAATTCAAACCAGCCTTGAAACACAAATCGAAATAACCCGGATGCTTTGTGTCCAGACAAAAAGCGTAGTTTGATCGACGCGGATTGGCTTCCGTGTATGTCGTCAGCCATTTCTCGACATCTTCACGGCTTCCACGCTGGAACTTTTCCGAGTTGGTCATCTCATCGACCTTGCGCGCCATTGCTTGGATGTGCAGGAAAATCAACTCATCCAAATCGGAGTATCTGTCGTCATCGATCTTCAGAATCCGGCCAAGCGAGTAGTCGTTCTCCTTCTCGAGCTCAAGCACCGCAACATGCTGGTACACGTTTTCGGCAACCTTCCAGGTAACTGTAATATGGTCAACGCCCAACGACGACGGCCGAATAACAAGATCACCACGCTGAAGAGGCGCTAGATACGCCTCTGCTTGCTTCCTGTTGAATTGCATAAACAGACGATGCTTGATAACTCTTGTCGCTCTCTGCTCCTCCTTATGCTTTTCCGCCTGCTGTGTCCGGTCACGCTCTTCTTCCCATTCGTCCCATTTGTTATCGTCTCTCAGTTGCTGTTGACGATTAAGCCCGACAGGATGCTTCAAAGCTTCAGCAACCTCTTCCTCTATCAAGCTCAATTCAGCCTGGAACGTGGCATAGTCAATACTCTTCAATACCGCGCGCACTGTCTGACCAAAGTAAAACAAAGCTGCAGGATACGGCATGTCAGTACGACTAGTCATATCCATTGCCGACACGTTTCCGTCAATACCACATGCCAACCGGGCAACCAAGTATCGATCAGCCACTTTCCGGATATTCACAGGAATCACCATTCCAGCCGCAATCGTCTCTCGCGTCTCACCAGTGAGCATAGTAAACACTTCATCCTCAGTCAATGGCTTGAACTCGGACCGAATCTCGCGATAATGATGTAGCAGCTCCTCCTTGATGATCTCGAGAGTTGCACGCTTGCGCTGATTGAAGTTCTTCAACAGTTCCTCGGCATATTCCTCCAAAATCAATTCCGCCAACTTTTCGGGATCATCCTCCATTAACTGCGCAACCACTCCACCCTGGCCCTCATAGGTCTCCAGATCCTCCTCATCGAGCTCAAGCGCATCAGCAGCCATTTTGCGCGCAAGCTCATAATCTTCGGGATGTATCCGCGTCGCGTCCAAAATCTCAGACACTTCCGAGTTCTTGTACGACGCCGCAGCCGAATCGCGCTCCTCCCAAGGAATCACCAAAAATGAAGCGCAGTTCATGAAAATGTTCTTTCCCGCAATTTGCCGCGTCACAAGCTCATATCTGTTGTCCAAATAACCGTTGGTGCCTGACGCGATCGCCTTAAGCATTCCAGAAGCTTTACGTGGTCCCAAGCCAGACACGTATTGCAGCAGATTTGCCATGTATGGAACTTTGATGGCTTCGTTGATCTCCACACCAACCGAATTGACCGTGTCAATGAACGCAGATTGCAGCATTTCCCAGAGAGAATCTTGCGGTAACAATGTCTGAAGCTTGTGGAACTCGATGGCAACAATATCCGGGCCCATTGAGGCGTATTCAAGGAGAGGGCTCTGTACGTACCGCGCCAAAGCAACACAGTAACGGTGCAACGGCGCAAGCTGCGAAAGCTCAGTGTGACCTCGTGCCGAGTTCTGGTATAGTCGAGCGACTTCATCATTGACCCACAGTAGATCGATTGGCCGTTCAAAGTCATTGTCTTCATCGGTCACAGTAAGACCTTCCTGGCTAATCACATCCAACACGTTCTTGCGTAGACGATTAGACGAAACCGTGAATCCAGCCATGCACATGACGTCGGGCTTCCGGCGCTTAACGAGCTCCACAAGACCAGTTCTGAAAGAATCATCACGCGCATCACCAAGCTTGACCGTCTCAAGAATACGAGCCTGGTCGTCCAAGAATACACAGACGGTCGCGTCCTTTCCAGGCTCTCCCATGCCGTTTGAAATAGCAAGTACACGAGGTACGGTTCCCAAGGCATAGCCAGCAGGCTTATACGGTGCTTGATTGAGCCTATCCAAGAGCGCAGCACGACATTTGAGTGCAACAGCCCTCTGACTGTTCGTTCGCAGTTCCTCACGGATCTCTCGGCACAGCAAAATAGCGAGCTTATCCATTGCAGCACGAAGAACACGTCGTCGCTCCTTGTTCCAAGCTTTTGCAAGGTCGGAAACATTGTCAGACAAGAAGTTACTCAGAACGCGTTCGAAAAAAGCGTCAAACTCAAAGATTCTGAACCGGATATCAATCAGGCCTTGAGACTCAGCCTGAAGCATCTCCAAGAATGTCTCAGGATCTCGTTCAATATCGCCGACTTCGAGGTTCCGCGCATACTTGAAGTGGTAAAACTGATGCGCCTCATCGATCACTTTTTTGCCCTTTTCTGTGGCTTTCACCTGGAGCCGGACCAAAATACGGATAATCTGGTCACGCAAAAAGTTTCTCGTTCGCAAGTCATGAAAGATCTCTTCCGTGAACATGCCCTTAGCCGCAGCAAAAGCAGTTTCGGAATCGTCAAAAAGCGGTACATCAGTCGAGTCAGAATCAACTTTTATATAGCGATCTGCAAGATCAAGAGGGAACTCCTCGGGGTCGTCAGGAAAGTGCAGCTTTTTGTCTTCAGCGAAATTCAGACCAAACTGCTCTGCTGTGATGCCAAATGCCCGAACTATGTGATATGCCGGTCCCGAACGAACGCGCTCAAACGCAGCATAGCGCGAATTTGGGCGCTTGATCGCCGGCAAGGCTGGCGCTGGTGCAGCTTCTTCGCCATCTTCGTCGTCGTGACTAGCGCCATTGCCATTGTGTGCCGAGCTCATAGCTGATAGGTCTTTGATCTTAGCAGAATAGCGGAAATGTAAATAGTCCCAAAGATCCTGATAGTCATGAAGCGAAATGGCGCGCAAAAGGTAGTCATCGAATTGACTGTCCTTAACACCGAGAGCGGCATACAACTTGTCAACACTGTGCTTCTTTTCGATAATAGAGTGAAACTTGATATCCAGGTGCAAAATCTGCCAAAGATCGTTCTCGTTGAGTAGCAGATCGGCGACAAATTCGTCACCCACAACAGGTGCAGCTGCGCGCTTGTGCTCATATTGAAGATAGTCTCGTCTGTGATGCCAGATAAAGGGGACCTCAAGCTGATCTTTGACAAGGAACTCTAGCGTCTTTCGGACGGACCTCCTTAACGGCGTCTCAATATCAGGCTTGCTAAGTAGGAGGTCATCCTTTGCCTTGAGGATCTCTGAAACCACCCAAGTTTCCTCCAGGGCGTAGTCGTCGTCAGAAAGCTCGTATTGGGCAAACGCCTTGCGCATGATCTGAAATCTCTCAGGGTCATCAGTTGCACGAATCACGTTATCTTCATCTGTGAGCATCCTTTCGGCCAATTCACTCGGCTCGAAAACGTCTTTGAGTTCGGTCAAGGGGCGATCTTCGTCGTACTCGTCGCCATTTTCCATTTCCTCAGCTTCAAGCGCCCAGCCGTACTCTTCGCCATCGCCAAAAATTTCAAAGATTTCACCGACTTGCTCCTCGTTGACTCCAGGAATTGCTACCCGTCCCTGACGAGCGCCGGTCTTGGCTGCGCGGCTAGCACCTGCAGCGTCTGCCTGTTGCTGCTCGTCATCCGAAAACTCGTCGTCCTCAATGAAACCGGCGAATTCGTCTAGCAGACTACCACGAGCTGGCAGCTCTGCAGGCTCTTTCTCACGATCTGAGTCTTCTTTTTCTTCGTCAGAGAACATATCGGTGAGACCTTCTTCAGCACGCTTCTGTCGCTTCGAGGCGGGCTACATCATTGTTAGCAGCGGATCCTAACAAACGAACATTATTGGGCTATGTACTAAATTCTCAGACCCTGCGTCATAGCCTCTACTTTCCATGACAAGGTCAAGATCATCCTCGTCGAGCTCATCATCGCCTTGATGGCTCGGCTGTTCTGCCCCTTCAGCTTGCTCTCTTCTTCTGCGCTTGCGTCTGCGCCTTCGTCGCCGTTCCCGCTCGCCATCAGACATGTCCTCGTCATCTTCGTCATCGTCGACGATGAAGCCCTCGCGGACCTGTGAATGCATGTTAGATTGTTGTTGATCGAGCACGATCGTACCGCATCGCATCGATTCGCACCTTTGCCATCTCCTCTTCGTCGTCATCATCGTCCTCTTCCGAAGAGTCATCGTCTCCGCTTCCACTTCCGGCTCCGTTCTCGGGACGATCGCGACTATGACCATTGCTGCCGTTCGCGGTCCGGGGTTCGCCCAGATCATCGTCGGAGAGCTCATCGTCGTCCTCGCCGTGCTTGTCGAGCTCGGCGCTGTGGTCCACAAAGCCACTCATCGAGTCAATCTGATGGTGAAGAGGAGCACTGAGGCTGGTATGGTGATGCGACGCTGCAGTCCACTGATGCTTGCGCGGCAGGTTAAATGTGCACGTCTGCAAAGCTGTGCCTGATGTGGTACAATAAACTGCGAGCCACAATCAAATTGCCAAATAGTGCTCAGAGCTGCGCGCACCGTGGTATGCTCGGCGTACATTCCAGCCTTAACAAGTTTGCCATGTAAGACGCGGGTCTTGTACTTGCCAGTTAGGGTTTGGCTATTTTGGGCCCGGATCTCGTGCAGCGGCGCTTCGCAGTTATAACGCGACCCACAAGCGTGGAAGCCACATGCCACCGCGCCAGGACTGTACTTCAATTCTGGACCTGGCTCTGTTTGTTTGTTTACTCTCCGATCCGTGCTGCTGCTTTGTTTACCTTTGGTCCGCTGTGTTTGTTTACTTCGCGCGCGTCGTGAGCGCGTCTCTGCTTGCCGACACGCGACTTGCTGCTTCGCCACTTCCTCCTCGCTTCACCGGCTTTTGCTTCCTCCCTGGCTAATGCCGTCGCCCCCCTCGGCGCCCTTCTCGGCGACCGCCCCGCCGCCGCCGGCCCCGCAGCAGGCGCGGCCGTCGCCGTTTTCGCGACCTCGACGGGTCTCGTCCATCGTTCAGTCGCCCTCGCCATCGCTGACGTCACCGCATATGGGAGTCTTTCCGCTCGCAAACCAGGCCGTACCGCCACTGCAAACGACCGCCGGCGTTCGACCCCGAGTGGCTGAGACCGCGCGTCTGAGCACTTACGATCCTCCGGGATCAGTTGGCCAGCCTTTTCTGCCTCCGTCTGCCTTCAATGCGACAAGCCCGGCTTCCGAGCCGTCAGATCAGCCTCTTGCTCCACGCAGATCATCGATCAGCCTGCGGCCGATAACCCGCGATATCGCGCCAGTTCAAGGATCTAGCGAAGGCTCGTCTATAAAAACGGGTAAATCTCTTCGGCGGCGCAATTTCAAGCAACTCTCTCTCCCGACTCCAGCAGGGCCAACCCCTGCACCCCTGTCGAACCCAATCACTATCGACGGTCTTATACCGGCAGCAACTACTTCTCGAATTGGGCGCTCGCGGTCTGGATCAAGTGCACAGCAACCGATCGGTCAACTACATGGAGCTCAATCGGCAATCAATTCTGGCGAGTCGTCATATCACAGTAACTTTGTCGAGAAGCTGGAAAATCTGGAGATCGGCGTCGAGTTTCGGCTTGATCTGCATATGGAGGACTTAAAAACAGTGCACGAGCTGGGTGCTGGAAATGGTGGAACCGTTTCCAAGGTTATCCATGTGCCTACGAAAACGATCATGGCCAAAAAGATGATCCACATTGAGGCCAAGCCGGCGGTTCGAAAACAGATAGTGCGCGAACTACATATCATGCACGAATGCCACAGTCGATATATCGTGTCTTTTTATGGCGCTTTTGTGAACGAAGGAGATGTAGTTATGTGCATGGAGCACATGGACTGTGGATCTCTAGACGACATTTTGAAAAAGAATGGTGCTCTTCCAGAGAACATATTGGGCAAGGTGACTGAAGCTGTCGTCGAAGGATTGACGTACTTGTACAACCTCAACAAGATCATTCATAGGGATGTAAAGCCTTCAAATGTCTTGGTCAATTCTAGGGGACAAATCAAGCTATGTGATTTTGGTGTTTCGGGTGAACTGATCAACTCCATTGCCGACACATTTGTTGGCACTTCTACCTACATGTCGCCCGAACGGATCCAGGGGGCGGCTTATTCAGTTCAAAGCGATGTCTGGTCCCTGGGATTGATGCTTTTGGAGCTCGCTGTTGGCCACTTTCCCTTCGCGCGCTCGGATTCCTCGCCGCTGAGTATTTTGGATCTTCTGCAGCAGATCGTCAATGAGCCGGCACCTACCCTTCCAGCCGATGAACGCTACAGTGATTTACTTCGTAACTGTATCGATAGATGTCTTACCAAAGACGTTGACGTGAGACCGACACCACAGGACCTTCTGGTATGGCACTTTTTCTTCTTTTTTTTCGCCCGCAGAACTTGTATTAACGATATCTAGTCTGATCCTTTTGTTGTTCATTCAAAGCTGGAGAAAGTTGACACAGAGAAATGGGCTAAAAGCACCTCGATTGAAAAATAGTTGATATATTGGTTTTTCGTTTTGGATGCATTCCAGTTTTCATTTTTGATTTAGCTTCGTCGCATTATCTCTTTTTCAATTTCTTTCATGTATTCCGGGTTGTTGCACTACTAATTATTTGCATCTATTGGACAACCTGCTGTTTGATTTCCTGTTCTAGGTGTGAATCAGAATTGCGTGTTTGGTGTTTTCATTGTGGGTCGTTTTTTGCTCTCGTGCTCTCCCATTATTTTTTGTTTCATTTGTTTGTAGATATGATGTTGGCATTTTGAACCTTTCATTTTTCAGTAGTCTGAGCTGCACTTGCGATTAATCTAAGGCTTTGAACTATTTTATATAAGTTACAATTCTTACGAGCTTCGATTGAGAAATCACCTGCTGCATCGCTGCAATTACAACCAACTTACCAACACGCGCAAGACATGCTTTAAAAAGTCGTAGCCTTACTGCCCATAATCCTACATGACTACTATCAGTAGTCACTAGTCACTTGTCAGTACTATTAGAGCATAGTTATACAATTTGATATATGAAGGCGGTGACACCTTTAAGAATAAAAGTGGTTCGCTCGTTACAATTGCAGCCGGAGGATAGCGTCGAAAGGATATCGCCCCCAGAATAGGGCATGTGCAAAAGTCCATGGATATTGATACGCGTAACGCGATCCGATCAACTTAATTGCTTGTTTAACATCGGCGAGATATGGAAAATGAGTTGAAACCGAGTCAGAAGATGCATGTTCCTACACGCATATCCTTACAGTCTCACATTGGGACTGTTCGGTACATTGGACCGTTGGCACTCTGGCCCGATGTTGACGCGCTAGGAGTAGAATGGGACGACGCGTCGCGCGGAAAACATTCAGGCACTTACGAGGGAAAGGAGTATTTCAAAACTATTGTTCCTGGAGCTGGATCTTTTATCAAAGCGAGTAGGAAACTGAATCCGAAGATTACTTTTGCGGACGCTTTGAGAAATCGGTACGCTCCGGAAGAACTTGATGATCTGGAGAAGGCAGATATCAAGTTTGGCAAAAAGATAGCTGAGCGAGTTGGATTTGCGGAGTTTAAGAAATATCAATCGTAAGGATTCATTGTTACATTTTGCATATCGAGAGTCGAATATAGCTGATTTTAATTGCAAGTCAGCTAGATAAACTGACAGTCGCTTCAGTCGACGGTCTTTGCGTGGCTCATTCTAGTGACAATCTCGCTTCTCTTTGTCCAAAGATCCAGGACCTCGACCTTTCTGATAACCTTTTTGAAAGTATCTCGGATATTGCTCAGATTGTGTGTCAATTGCCTCAATTGCGAGTGTTACGGTTAAACCGAAATCGACTGCTCTCTTGGGAACTACCTGCTGCGCTCGCCGACGCGTTCAAGTCCGTGCAAGTTGTGTCACTAGCAGGTATGCTGATTCCATCGAACGCAATTGCGGCCCTTCCTACGATTTTTCCTGCCGTTATCGAATGCAGGTTGGCAGACAATCAGCTTGCGGTGGAGGCCTTGGAATTTGCTTCTTCCTGGCCGACTCTGAAATCACTGGATCTCTCGTACAATAAGCTCACTGCTATTCCTATTCTACGATCTACGTCACTCGATACAATCTCTCTTGATACACTAAATCTCTCATATAATTGCATATCCGGCGTTTCGGCTTCATTTACAGGTTATCGGGGGCTAAAGTCGTTGGATATTCGCCATAATCAGCTTTCGTCGTGGAAGGATGTCGACACTCTTGCCGAAACGTTTACCGCGCTCGACAGTATTAAAATAAGATGGAATCCAGTATTCGATGGTTGGGACGATAGCGACGTTCAGCTTTTCTTGCTTGGACGCTGGGGCGGAGTGACCATGGTGAACAACGTCAAAATCACGAAGAAAGATCGAGAGTACGCAGAAATGTACTTCATGACTAAAGTCAACAAGAGCCAAGTCCAGGATTTTGACACAAATAGCGCGCGATGGCGGCAATTATGCGAGGTCTATGGAGAACCCACTAAACCTGTTATTGCCGAGAAACAATCGTCGGCTCTGAGCGTCACGTTTGTCAGAGGGACGATAGAGGAAAAACGAACCGTGTTGCGGCGTATTACTGTGCAAAGATTGAAGCTTTTTGTCAGTAAATGGTATCGGATTCCGATAAGCAAAGTCGAGCTTTTTCTAGTCCAACCCAACGGGATGGAAATCGAGCTGGACGACAGTTTACGAGATATCAGCTTCTACGGCGTCGATAACGAGTCTGTAATCGCGATCCACTAAGGTCTTGAGATTTCATGCTCTGCTTGTAAATAATTTTTCTTGGGTAACGGGGATCGGTGACACGCGCGCATGATTGGGGATTTGCTTATGTAGCTTGCAGCTATTGCACACTTTACAAGGTTCCTAGCTCAGTGAACTCATGAAGTACTCCGGAATCTCGGGTTCTCATGCACCGAAATAAATAATTCAAACAATTCGCCACATATATACATTGCTAGAGAGGAGGACACCGGAAAGTCGCTGGCTGAGTTCTGATATATACAGGTGGAAACTCGCTAACATGACCAGCACGAAGGTCCCGACTTGTCTGCTACGCCTACGATCATGTAGTAACACGCTCTTTCACAAAAATTTCAGCTCTCTGAGCTGTGAAGAGTCGTCTTGGAATCCTCCTTCCGCCAAAGATATCCATCACCGGCTCGAAATATGCCCAGTCCTATCAACCCAACGCCCCCGATCCGTATACTGTTGTACAAAAATCGTAGATTTGACATTTTAACCTCCTTGTAAAATTCACTCGTGGGGTCTCGGATCCGCCGATTCGCGAGGAGATAGACGCCAGAGCCTGTGAGTACGGCGACGGACATAAGACGGCATGGAAGGCAGTCTTCGAACTCGCGGTTGTGATTTGAGGGGAACGGGAAATTCGTCTGAACCATTTGAGCTGCAGAAAGTCGTAACCTATAATCCTGTGTATCGTATATCGATGCTTGTGGCCTTTATTAAGGTCTAGTTACAGCAAGTATTCTTCTCGAGCTGCAATATGGTAAATGATGGCGGGGACACAGTTTTATAATCCATCGATTTAAGAGCTGACGCGCAAGCACGTGATCTTGAATCGCGCTGCGCTATACAACAAAACATTTGAAGTTCGCGACTTTATCCTTTACATTTTGATTGCAACCCCCGACTCAAATGATGGATCTGGAACCCAAATCGCCCCTTGCCGCGCTCTCAAATGCTCTGGCCACTCCAGATCAAATTCTAGCATCGCACACTCGTGGATTAAGCCAGTCCCTTGTGTCTGCGCTTCACTACTTGGGCGGCAGCCTGACTCAAGTCGCCGGCGCGATTCTCAAGATGCCTGCGCCAGCAACTGCTACTGCCGCTATTCTATTTCATCGATTTCACCTGCTGGTTGGGTTTTTGGAGCATTCGATACATGATACTGTACAGGCATGCATATTTATAGCTTCAAAGGCTTGCGAATTCCCTCTACATCCGCGAGATATTATCGCTGCAGTTGATACGGCATGTGAAGATCCGCTCTCAATAGGCGGGCAAAAGATTACAAGACGGAAGTACGATAGTCCAAGTTTTCAAGTTTTATACAAAACAGAATTGCAAATCTTGACGACTTTGGCGTTTGAAACTCATGTCGTTGCACCATATGCTCTGTGCTTAAAGTATCTATCAACGCTCAAACTTGATGAAGCCCGGAGGAAAGCTGTCGGTCAGCGAGCATGGAATTATATCAATGACTCAATGCGGTCGCGGATAGCGATCATACACCAGCCAAATGTCATAGCAGTGACTGCGATCTGGCTAGCAGTTCGCGAGGCAGATATTGAACTTTTAGAAGGGGAAAAATGGTGGGAAGTGTTTGACGTGGATACGGAGGACATGGGTCATACAGTGTTACTGTTACGGGAATGTAAGGACGTTGGGAATTTTGAGCGGGATCGAATAGTGCATGGGGCAGAACCGTCGTTGACAGTTGACGATGTAAAGGACAGGATAGTTGATGACGTCCGTTTGTAAATATTACCCCATTTCATCGCTTGTATAATATATGTGTAACTATAGATTAGCTGCTACCTGTACAAACAAATAACCTCAGATGCATCAGAGTGCAGCATACACAGCTTGCTGTAATCGGCACGATGCTCAAGACCGCGCGAATCTAGGGCCACCGGGCGACCCGAGAAGTCCTCCTCGCGGTCGCTGCTGCGAGTCAAGAACGAGCCGCTTTGAGTTCAAAGAAACTCCGTACTTGACGCCCTTAGTCACAAGTCCCAAGAGCGCAGCAAGTAGTCCGTCAAACTGCTGTCCCTGCGCAATCACTGATAGGTCCTCTGTGCTCAAGCGACCCACAAGCGCATCGACCTGACGCAGAATTTCGAAATCACCAGCTGTGTACTCTTCTTCGGGAATTTCCATGATGCGATCAAGATACTGACGAATAACGTCTATCCTAGCATGCAACATCTTGACTGCATTCGCTTGACTGTTCAGTTGCGCGACTACTTCGTCCGTGCCGTTCTTAACGACAGTATCAGCATCAGCTGCGTCTGCCTTCTTGGCTCTACCCTTGCCTTTGCCTTTCTGGGGGTTACTTGGTGATGCTTCTGCAACTTGTGTTGTCCGCACAACTTGATCCTGCTTTGCAACATATAGGACGCCGATATGTTCCGCTTCAAAACTATCTATTCTGTGTTGAACCTCTGCAAATTGTGGCCGACCGTCCTCCAAAAAGTGAGTCTCATAGATTGATATCGGCAGTTTTGATGAACCTGAAAAATTCATAGTCGGATTCAAGATCAATAAAAGCGGAGGTGTATCATTGTGAAATTTCGCGAGATAGTTGTGCACGTGGAGTATGGCCTCAGTCGGTTCAAAAGGAGGAGCCAACGGAATAAGAAACCAGCCGATAAAGTCGAGCTCCTCAAAACACGCCTTGTACTGCTCCAATTTCTTGGTGACCATCTCCTCGTCAATCACGCCATCTGTAACCTTGAATTCGAAAGACTGCTCTATAGATACGTCGCGTCCAGTCTGCTTCCCTATGAGGCCGCCGAGGACTGATAAGTAGATTCGCGTCAGTAAGCCGCAATTAAGGCAATCAAAGAAATGTAGACTCACGTTCTGTTTGAGTTGAATGTGATCTTGTATAATAATCTGAAATATTGAGAATTGCTAGCGGATGAAGGCCGATTGTGAGATCAGTCGAGTACGTTGTACTTTGTAACACGAGCGGCGGAGAGGCATCGCTCTCCCTTGTGAACGCCATGCTTGGATTCCTGTAAGGCTGTAGCAAATCGTAACAAATAGGTGGCTCAATAAAAATGAGATGCTAGATGCGATTGTTTCCGGAGAATTGATATATGCCGTAGGTGAAGATACAATCGTGGATCAGTGTACAAATATGCAATAGACTACAATCTCGCAAGCGTAAATTCGATGTAGAGAGATCACGGATCGCGTGCTTACTACGCAGATCCGTGCTGGGAGGTTTATGATGCACGATTTCCATCAATATTTTACTCCTGAATTTCCATGTATATTTGCGTTTCAACAATGATCTGAATCATTTCTGCTGATAGGATATTCTAATTGAAGCGCAGTCATGACAAGCGAAGCTTCATGGATACCGCTACGGCTCTCGCCGAGCAGCGGTCCTACAACTCTACTACAACGATTTGACGTGACGAGGAAGTCGTATTCATTTACAGTCACTGATCTTACACATACTTGGGTTGATCAACTGTCAGAAAAGGAGATTATAACTCGTGCATCTGTACGTATTGTCTGCTCTTTTATTCTAGGCGGGGCTTTACTAACATACCAATTTAGTTGGAACAATGCGTTATCGACGTTTCTGAACCGTCGAATTTGAAAGCTCTACTTGAGAAGCTGTCTGGTGCATTGTCTACAAAAGAAATATCTGAAGATACCCAAATTTCAGCAGAGGTCATACGCGGAGACGTGAGCTACATATGAGTGTCTTGATCAATCAGTATGAATGCTAATGTTGGTACAGTTGACGGTGACGGTGACCCATAACATGTCTATGTCCTCAGATCCGCTGGTTTGGAAATTTCTCATGAAGCAGGTCCCCTTACCTGGAATTACACAAAATTTTGTTGTTGGTATTTTTGGAATAGTT
Organism: Myxozyma monticola; assembly: GCA_030568405.1. Taxonomy (NCBI): domain Eukaryota; kingdom Fungi; phylum Ascomycota; class Lipomycetes; order Lipomycetales; family Lipomycetaceae; genus Myxozyma; species Myxozyma monticola. The sequence goes on from JAJLTV010000010.1 coordinate 196,854, forward strand.
GACGGTAAAACTCTCTTCTTCGATTTGACACTTGAACGTACTAACCTATTTTACAGCTCTTTACCAGCAACAGGCTGATCTATTTTCCGTCATAGCTCATAAGGACTACCACATCAAAGCCTTGAAAGATCAACTACAAGAACTTGCCAGATCAACCTATAATCCTCGTCGTGAACGCGATGCTGCTTTGCCATTTGACGAGAATTCATGGAACACCAAGTGGAAGAAGTCTCACGAAGACGAGGCGTCGGCAAGCTCGGTCTTTGAAAGATCAGTCGAAGAATGCTCAGATTGGTGGGGATGGTGTGGAAGCGGGACGATTACATTTGCCGATAGCGAGTTCATAGATCTTGGTGGCTCTAGTTCATGGTCTCAGTCTACGTCTAATTCAAATAAACCTGAACATCATCGGAATTCTAGCGTGAAGCCTGTAAGGAGAGTGAAGAAGAAGAAAGTGTCCACCAAGCGACACGATAGTAGCAGCGCGTCAGACTCAGAAGGGACAGTTGGTGGAGGCGCGGTACTTGGTGGTAATCGACAAAGGACTGTTTCCCGCAACAGAGACTCAGATTCGTCGTCACCAGAAGAGACAAGACCGAAAAAATCACGAAAGCGCACATCAGAAAGTCCGAGATCAAGGTCTTCTTCTATCATTGGAGGGCGGGCTAAGCGGAAAGCGCGCTCAGATTCAGATTCGGATTCGGATTCAGACTCCTCCGAAGAACCCGTGACGAAGAAATCCTTGTCTCGAAAGAAAAGAGTCAGAGATTCCTCATCGTCGTCTGATGAAAGTGATGCTACTTCTCACGCGTCTAAAAGGAAAACTCCGTCGAAGAACGTTATGGGAGGGGTAATGGGTGGCTCTGGCAGCCGATCGCGTACAAAGACCTCATCATCTCGCAAGCGAGCACGGAATGTATGCGCAAAACTGTCAATTTATGAAATACCAATACTGACATCAGGCTTCTATCTAGAGCAGTTCCTCAGATGAAGGGTCACCAACACCATCGCGAAAGCCCTCGTCAACAGCAAATTCACGCCCAGAATCACCTTCCCAGCAAGATTCCACAGATCTAAAGTCTGGCACAACGTCCCCACAAAAGTTAGAGGATCTTAAGGCTGAACGATTACGCAAGCTAGCAGAAATGCGACGCACTGGGTCAGATTCGGGAAGCAAGAGCGTCGAGCCGCCGAGTGTCGAACCACCGGTAGTGAAAAAGACACCGGCATTCAGACCTCCGAATCGAAGGCGATTTTAAACAAAGCAGAAGCAATACAGCCCAGCAACAAGTGCTGCATATATTTTACTATCTGCCGTTGAAAGTATTGAAATGTACGAGGTCTCTGGAGGCATCCTACCCACTGAAAAAAAGTTACGACTAAGAAGACGCAATTAAAATCGCGTCTCTTGTCGCGTGATAGAACGTACTATGATCACGGTTATTCTAGCATTCATCTCTGTGAAGTCAAGCCCTCCGATAACTAAACCAGAGTGCTTTAACCACATACACGACTGTCCGACAAAGTAAGAAAACGCACGAATGCAGCTTTGTCGAACGCGTATCGATAATGCAACATGCAGAACAATCAAGCTGAGCCCAATCCTCGTCGCAAAATATGGCCGGCAGCAAAAGCAGACCCGGTCAGTTAAAGTAGTCAATATATATATTCGGAAGAGATAACAACAACCTGAGAGCAAATGCACGTGCAACCCTTAAACCTATAAACTCCAATGATGACTCCCATAAATGCTTAAAACCGTCTCGTAGTAGCATATCGTGACGCTGATAGTCCCTCTAATACTATCTTCTTAGAAGAGCTTGAAGAATTTCCGTTTTCACTAGATAATGGCGCTCTCGTTGTATTAGGAGACGTCGCACGCCCTTCTGACGGCTGGCTGCTGCTCCGTGGTGACGGCGACCTGCTCGATCGTGTACTCTCCGGAATAGGTGCGCTTCCTCTACCCGGTAGAGGCCTGTTATTTGTACGAGGCACATTGTTATCCGCGCGCATCAATCTCGTAAGCCGTTCATTTATTCTGTTCGTAGATCTTCCCCCGGTCCTGTCCGGCAAGTCTTCAATACTGACATTAGGGCTGGGAAACCATCGCTTCGCTTCCCGCGTTACTCTACTAGTATTAGCCGGTCGGTGCTTTGACGGTAAACCGTATTTTGATGTCGTAGTAGTCTTTCGAATGTGGCCAGGTAGTCTGTCATCCACGCTGCGTAAATCGGATTGTTGTTTCTCGGCCGCTTTGCGCTCTAAAAATAACCTTTTCTCCGATGACCTGGATGAGGAACTATTTTCAGGTGTTATCTTTTCGATTGGGGTGGCAGGCCTGTCATCTCTGAAAGGCCGATTTGCCGATAACCGCGCCTGTGCAGCGCTAGAAGGCATAGGCGACTGTAGCACTGGTGGCTGAACTGGAGTGATAAGATATTGCGCCAAATCATCGTCGATGTCCAAAGTCCTATTTGAATGAAGAGATGCCTTTCTTGATGATGTCATAGTGAAATAATCTGACGGGAGATCAAGCGATCGAATAAGAATTTCCCTGGCCGTAAGGCCGGGAACGAAAGTCACGGTACGAATAGCTATGAGTAAATCGTTAGTAACCATAAAAACGTGTTTCACACCAATAGTTAAGCATACAATGAATTAGAGCGCGAACGCATAGATTTTTGTCATTTGACAGTAAGATTACTGACTTCTTCTTGTTCTCCAGAAAATATCGGCAACAATCGAGAATAGCATCGTCGCCGATAAACAAGTCATTCTGGCACTCATCACTCTTTTGGCCCCGCACTCCTGGATCACTTCGTCCAAGGAGCTTGAAAAGCCAATCATTTGCACGTCGAGCATAAGCGGATACATCATTCTTCTGACGACTTCGAGGTAAACTAGTTTTGAGTCCGTCAAACTCGAAAATAACAGTGTAGGGAAACAGCAACAAATGTTGCGTTTGTGAATGCAAACGCACGAGATCATCCAGTAAATCAAGATGCGACAAAGCAAAATTGGTATCGATCACGAAAATCACCGACGCAGAGTCAATGCTTGGCCCTTGAGCTCCGTCATCAAGGCCCTTGAAAAATTGTCAACACTGCACGCCCAACTCGAATTAACAAGACAAAAAACTTACCATTTGACCAGGTACAGGTCCTGTCCTCTTTCTATTACTTTCAACAGCGACACGGATATCTTCCAGATCGGATGGATCGAGATCCATCATATCCATTTCGTAAGAGTCCTCCATCTTACCGTCGAATCGAGCGAGCGGATGTTGATAAGCTCGACCTGCCACTCGAAGGACAGAGAATTAACAAAAGATTAAAAGCAAGGCTTACACCTTGCAACGCAGACGCAAATTTGTTTCTCAAAGAGAAACGGCGATGCGTCGTTCACGTTTCACATAGATTTTTGTTCTTGAGCATACGTGCAAACCAGAATTGGTGCGAACAAGGAATTAAAGGAATTTTTGTTTTGATCGCTTCTGAAACACCTTCAAAATACGACCACTCATTACACAACAACCGTATGAATAAAGCAGTCTCAAAAAAATGCATAAATACTCTGAGTCTCTGATTATGTTTACTTTATAAAAAATAAGTTATCTACAGGTTTAATAGCCTCTCAAGCTCAAAATCAATATATTAGTAATTTGTTTAGGGTTAGGGCTGTTTTGGCTTAAATTTGGGGATCATACCTGAAAATGCCGGCGAAAATCGTGTGAGCCGTTGTAGTATAGTGGTCAGTACGCGTCGTTGTGGCCGACGAGACCTCAGTTCGATTCTGGGCAACGGCAAATAGCTGTTGGGCTCACATTTTTTTTGTTTTTTCTTTTAACAGAACTGAAAGATTTGAGTCTGTGTGTGTGTAGTTAAAAGAAGGGATTGAAGCGAGTGTGGATGAGGTAATTATTGGTTGCAGGCGGAAGACAAAGCGCGGGGCGCGTCAGGAACGTCGGGAAAACTGAACTTCGCTCGCGATATACAACATCCCACCTTATTACAGCTCATTCAACATGGCTTCACCATTATGCAGAATGCGGCCGAGTCCGTCACTGGGACGAGTACTATTACGACAAATAACAGGCTTAACCCGATCTCCGACAGCTCGATCATTCCACAGTCAACCAGCGCTGCTCTCCGAGAAGATCTTAAACAAGGCGTCGCCAATCAATCCCTCGAAAGGAGGAGCACTTCAAGACTTTGACATGCTTCAGGATTTACCACGGCCACCAATTGCGATTGATGCAGTGCTGGAAGATTCGTTCTTAATGTCAAATGGCACCTCTTTTGAATGCCGCGGTAGTGCAGTTGGATGTGCAATTATGGACGGCGAAGTGTTTGAATGGGACTTTGGACGGTATTGTACTGGGTTGGACACAGGAATGGTGCGAATTGATGAAGCCGGTTTGAAAATGCTTGGTCTATTATACCCCCGACCGGAACTATTGCTTTTGGGACTGGGCGGTAAGAAGAGTCGGATAGTATCAGAAGAGACGCGGGCGGTGCTGATGAACCTGGGGTACAAAATTGAAGCTACAGACACGGTAAGCTGATTTTCTAGGCGTACTAGAGCCGAAAGATATACTAACTTCGTTCAAGGTCAATGCTGCTAGCAACTTTGAGCTGCTGGCTACGGAACGGCCACGACAAGTTATCGCGCTGTTAATGCCTCCAGGGTTATAAGAGGTAGGAGCAAGATACGGGTTTGATCATGCAGACACAAAAACGCTGCTTGACATATTGTACATAGATATTCAATGACACCTAGCGAGAAGGGCTACTAATATTAGATAGCTCAGCCGCAGTAAAGCAAACGAAAGCGAGACAACAAAAGCAACACATAGCGAAACTAAAATGCAACTATACCACCCCCGGAGCACTATCCCATATATCCTATACGCAAACTGAACATACAAACGAAATGCAATAAAATAACCAACAATGCCAAAAACAGTTAACCAACGAGAGCCGAACTGTATCGTCCTCTATAGCGTGAGAGGAATTTGCTCCAGTCCAGCATTAGTCTCCATCTCGAGAAGCCGCAACTCAAGACGTGCAAGGCGGATAAGCTCTATCCGGTCATCTAGAACCTCGAATCTGTGTAGGATATCTCTAATATCAGCATCGCTAGCGTCGACAATGTTGTGGAGGTCAACGTTGTGAGCATGGTGAGAACGGCTGTGCAGTAGCGGATGATCGTGGTGGGAGTGGCTTCCACTTCGCAAGAGTTCAGTAGTGAAAGGCACGGCAGCGTTGCGACGAATGCGCATACGGCTACTATAAAACCCATCGAGATCAAGCGGCGAGAGATAGCGCGACGGATTCCTGGTAGCGGGACGCGCGGTCTCGGTATTGTCCTGGTCAGCCGATCCGTTGAGCAATCCATGCTCGGATGCTGAACGCGACATGTCGCCAGATTGAAGCTGAGAATCGTGTACTGCGCCAATAGACCTGATCTGCTCGACGATAGAGCTGAAATTCGGCCGCGGTGAAAGTGACTCCTGACGCCGCAGGCGCAGGTCGGTTTCATCGTCCTCAAAGCCCTCAGGCAAGGAGAAGGCGTCAGTGCCGGCACTGGCTGCTCTCTCCTGCGACCGCTCAAAACTAGTACGCGCTGAGTGAATCTCAGACCGACGCATTCGACGAAGTCGTTGAACGTAATCCGCGAGCGACCGATTCAGACCGCGCTCAGAAGGCGCGGCAGGGGAGCGCCGGCTATCGTCCGAGTGTCTGATAATACGTGTTCTCGACGCAGATCGCGACGCAAAGTCGAGTCTGTACTGACGCGCAACATAGGTTCTTCCCAGCGGATCAAGCTCCTGGTTTGCCTCATCATCGCTGTACGACGCACTTGCGGGGTACATGTCATCGTAGTCGAGATCACGGAGACACTCAGACTCGAAGAAGTCAATATGCTCGTTCTCGCCAGGAGACGCGACGGTAGCCCGAGCAAAGTACGACGCGGACTCGGACGGGGCATTTAGCACTTCGGGAGTCTGCCATTCCTCGCGAGAAAGCATACGAGGCGGTTGAGAAGGCAGTGCGGAGGAAGGGTCAGGAGCTGCTCGCAGGTGGCGCGAGAGCGCGGAGGGCTTCGGGATCGCGGGCGGCTCCGTCGGGCGGAGGTCCTCGCGGGGGGTCCAGAGCGGGATTCCCATGGCTGCGACCGTGTGAGAGGTGGTGAAGAGGGAAAACGGGAGGTTAGTGCTGCAGAGGAAGAGCGCACGAGAGGAGAGGACCGGGCGGATATACAGAAGAAGACGGGGAGCACAAGACGGCGTGACAGCGCACGGCAAACTCTAACGTTGGGAGTTCGCGCCGCTCATCGCAGCTGACCGCGTCCGGAACTAGGTCACCTGAGCCGGTGACGTCACTGGTGAAAATTCCTTTCTTTACAAGTTTTTACAAGCGAAGACTTGGAGATATCATTGTACTAGTATAGTACAGTGTACACTCATTCTATAGATCATGTATTACAGTTCTTGAACCTCTACAAGTGTAAACGGCAACAGGCACCGAGATCGGTCGTTGGCATTGGAAAACACGAAGCACTGATCGAGTTCAAGAATCAAGACTCATGAAAAAAAACCTGAACAGCCTGACTCGACTTCGCCATCGTCCTGAGCTTGACGTCCGTTAAAGACTTTAAGTTCCATTGAACTTGTCAAAATATGCAGCTCTTTGAATTATACGTGTCTGTGCGGACGCCACGGCAAACGCCTTGCAGCTAAGCCCTCGCGTTTTTTATTCAAACTTCATGAAAATTTTGCCAAAATGCCGTTTCTTCTATATACACAAATTTTAGAAATTTATACAAATGCAGACGAATGCAGAGTAAACGAATGAATCATGACTGAATGCCAATGACTAGAGCAGAAACGACAACAGCCGATATGAAGCTCAGTTCTCCCTATCAATCATCTTTGTGCACCTTCGTCACCAAAGCCGGAGATCTCCGTCCTCCGGACGCCTCAAGAGCTTGTCCCGCTTTGCGAGCAATCGTGGGAGACGGTGCAGCCTCATAATAGTCTGCAGCTTCCAACCGTCTCGATTCGTAGCGCGCACATACTGGAAGAATGATGAACGATATCAGCAATGAAAGGACACATAATCCGCCTGCAATATTGGCAAACCACCATCTAGTCTGTGATCCAAACGGACATAAAGTGAACGAGAACTCCTCAAAATCTAAAAGTGCTGTTAGAAAACTTAACTTTGCGTCAGCAGCGGTCGGCATTAGTTCTCACCCTCTCTATTGCCGCTCCATTTTCCAACAAGTAGCCCCGCGTTGCCTCCAAACTGGCCCATCATGCTCCGCGCCGTAATTTCCAACACCCGACTATCTGATTCTGGTCGGATTCTATACCTGTATTGATTGCTGCCTCGCGTGAGAGGTTCCACTGTCCACTCCGCCTCCATCTTCTCATGAATCACCAAGCATCCTTCGTGGTCATGACCATTGATAATGAGTCCATGTCCTTGTGTCTCAGTTCCAAAAAAGCCGTCCAAAATCCACTCCGAGGTTTCCTTGGATATCATGTTTTGCTCGCGTATGAGCTTATCAGTCTCATCTCCATAGTATGTAAAGTACGGCGAGTCAACACATACGCCTGCTTCCTTATGAAGCGGCATGTGCGTAATTAAAAGCGTCGTGCCTGTGAACGGCGTATTCATGTGTTCCTCCAAGAACTGTCGCACTGCACGAGTCTGATCGCCCTGTCCAAATCCGTTGTCTTCCAGAGAACCGTCAATTGACATTGAGTTAAAAATGATTGCCCGCCAGCCTTCTTTATAAACCGCAAAATTGAGCTTTCCGAAAAACTCTTCGAACCGAGTTGTACGATCTGAAGTCACTTCATGCGCATATCCAATGTCATGATTCCCAGATAAGTTCCAAAACACAGGAGGATCACGACCCTGTAGCTCAAAATCAGGGAATATGCGATTCTTGTACCTCCGTGCTCGCTTAGAAAACTCCTTGTCGTCTATCCATTGACTCGAAAATAGGTCCCCAACTACAGTCACATGCGTCGGAGCCAGCTGCTTCATCAATGACCTATACAAGTGACCCAGAAAATAATCATTCCCAAAGATATCAAGCTTCGTCAGCAGCGACTTGAACGAGGACCCGCCTCTGATCTGAGGGTCGCCGAATATGAGCATGCGCATATCATTTGGCTGCTGTCCTATATCGGAGGGCCATAAGCATAGATCTGGCTTCAGTGTCGTGTAGTAATACGTGTTGACTATTGTGGGCAGCGCGCTCAATGACAAGATGACCGAGATGGCCATCAGCAGCGGGTTGATGGACAAGCAGAAGTGCACGCCGTCGCTGCTCCGGCGGCGGTAACGGGCCATTGCTAGATAATTGACCCACAAAACAAACTAATAGACGAGTGCATGTTATATTCCAGACCAATTACGCCGTCCGCAATAGTCTATGCCCCCGTGGGCGAGAGTATACAATATAAATTGAGGACTAAAGCTTGGATCTGCTCTGGTGAATCCGGTGAAATATATACGCGCGTTAGCTGACATATTTAAAGTTCATCAGCTTCTGAAGACTTAACAGCGTCAAGAGCTTAAGAGTTGTTACATTCTTATATGTCTGTCTAGAATTCCAATTTATTACGCGAGTAGTGTATACTCTATACTGATTCAGCCAATCTCGCAAAACAGGAATTGTTTTCAAGCAGAGCTTAACGATCAAAAATCAGCTCTAACTATCATGACCAGGAGCACGCGTTCGACAAATGACAATTGTCAGATGTTAGTCGACAAGTCTCGACTATAGACGAACTGACGCTCTGGGATAGCTCGCAGAGCTAGAGGGAGACAATAGTCTTGCCGCAGACTAACATAATCTTTGCGATGCTCTCTATAAGCAGAATAGAGACCGTATAGTGCCGAACCGAGAGTCACCAGTCCAGTCAGATCAGGGCGCGACAAAGTTCAATGAACATTTGGCCAAAAAAGGGAAAACCCTCTTAAACACTATGTCTGAGTCGAAGACGTCTCAATCTCATTCTTCGCGCGCGCTAGCTGGACAATAACGCTATCGCACTTCACGAGCAGCTCCTTCCTGTGCGCGAGCCACTTCTGGCGCTCTTTCTCCGTCTCCTCGAGCTCTTTTTCAAGAGCCTGGACGCGCGCAAGTTGGTCTGTTTCTGTAACGCCGGCGCCAGGCAGGGATGCGATGAGGAGGTCGATTTGGCGGGTTTTGAGCATGATATCGCGAGCCAGCTCGAGCTTCGCGGCTTTCGGACGAGTTAGTTAAGTCCGGCAATAAATTCAAAATTCAAAGTAGAAACCATACATTCAAATACAGCAGGATCGTCGGCAGTCACTATAGAGTCAGCTGCTGGTCCAGGACGTGCAATTGGGCGAGGTCGACATACACTGCGGATCGGAAGCCTTGGGCTCGTCGGCGAGCGGGAGGAAGTCGTGGTGGGTCGTGACGTAGTGCATAGCGGAGTAGAACTGGACCGCGAGCTGGTCGATCGCGTCCTGGAGCTGGGTCAGGCGGTCTGACATGGCGGGCAGGTTTGCTGAGACGGAGACGGGCAGGACGGGGCGCGTGTGGTGTTTCGAGTCTTTATTTATATCAGGCGAGCCGTACTGAGACCAAGGGTTCTAGTTCATAGGGTTTATAGGGTTTACAGGGTTTACAGGGTTTAGCGCACAACCCTCGCGCGCCGTCGCGGTTGCGCCGAACCCACTTCGGCCTAAAAATAGGGATTGTTTACGCGTTGCCCGTCTGGCGCTAGTCGCCCCTGGCTTTGCTACGCCGGCCGCGAACCGCGCTCGGCTCGCTTCCCCACTATAAACGCGCATTCTTCCCGCCTCGTCCTGCTTCCCTTCCTTCTTCCCCCCTCCACGTCTCTTTCTTTCCGTCCTTCCCGGTCCACTTGGCCCCGGTTTCTTTCGTTTCTGTTCTTGGTTCTTCCTGTCCGTTCTCTTCTCCTGCGCCCTCATGCTGTTCTCGACTCCTCGCGTGCTCGCGCTCGCATTGGCTTTCGCCGCCACCGCCGTCCGCGCAGACACAGTCACCTGCGACGAGAATAACCTCTGCCCCGAAGACGCTCCCTGCTGCTCTCGTATGTTTCCAGTTCTGCGTTGATACTTGCTACTTCTCGCACAAAAACTTTTTCCTTCCCTAGTCAGACTACTAATTCCCGCATAGAGTATGGCGAGTGCGGAATCGGCGCGTACTGCCTCGGCGGCTGCAACCCGATGCTGTCGTACCAAATCGAGTCGTGCGCTCCTATGCCAATTTGCACGAACCAGTCCTACACGTTCTCGAGTCTGGACGAGTTCCAGGAAAACACGGTCTACCTCGGCGACTCTGATACGACCGGCTTCGTGTACAGCGGATACCCAGTTTACTCCGACGACGCGCTTTTTGTCACTATGCCCAACAACTCTGTCGGTACTGTCATTGGAACTTCCAAGTATATCTGGTACGGAAAGACCAGCGTCACGATGAAGACGTCGCGCGGTCGCGGAGTTGTCACTGCCTTCATGTAAGATCCACATTGCTTGATTTGTGGCTTCTGGAGCGACGTAACTGACCCCTAATTTAGTCTGCTGTCGGATGTCAAAGACGAAATCGATAACGAATGGATTGGTGTGGATCTTGAAACTCTGCAGACAAACTACTACTACCAGGGACTTCTCGACTGGACCAACTCCGTCAACGTCTCGCTCACGGACACGTTCGATAACTACCATACATACGAACTTGACTGGACCGAGGATTCGATCTCGTGGTACGTCGATGGACAGCTTGGCCGTACTCTGAACAAGGCCGACACCTTGAATTCCACATCTGGTTTGTACCAGTTCCCGCAGACCCCGTCTCGTCTCCAGCTTTCGCTCTGGCCTGGTGGTCTCGCGTCGAACCCCATCGGAACCATCGACTGGGCTGGTGGTTTGATTGAATGGAACAGTACCGATATCGAGGAGTACGGATATGACTACGCTATCGTTAAGTCTGTCGATATTGTCTGCTATGACCCGCCTTCGTTTGTCACGCAGACTTCTTCAAGCAAGTCGTACAGATACTCTAACCGCAACGGTACACAGGAGTCTGTGTACATCTCTGATGACGACACTATCCTTGCGTCATTTGAAGCCTCGGGAACTGACATGGACGCTGGTGCTTCGTCTGCTGCGTCTTCGTCCGCATCATCGTCCACCTCGGCCTCGTCCTCTTCCTCGTCTTCTTCTTCCTCCTCCTCGTCTTCGTCTTCGCATGCTTCTTCTTCGCATTCGTCTTCGTCTTCGTCGGCTAGCATTGCCGATGTTTCGGAAGTTACTTCCTCGTCTGTTGCTTCGTCTTCCTCCGCTGCGTCCTCGTCTGCCGTGTCTTCGTCAGCTGAGTCATCGACGTCCTCGGTTGCCGATGTTCCGGGCGGTGTTGGCGGCAACGACAGCCAGCGAACCACTTCGGACTCTGATTCTGCCGCTGCATCATCAACCACTCTTTCCTCGTCTACTTCTGCGAGCTCAGCAGCAGGTTCCTCGGTCAGCCCGGCCACTACCGCAGCAAGCACATCCAGCTCAGGCGGCGGATTCCAGCAGAACGCTGGCGCCACCACTTCCGTATCTACCGCGGCTGGCGCCATTGCTGGCCCCGTGTCTGGATCTTTTGTCGCGTCGATTGCCGGAGCAGTTGCGGCTTTCTTCTACATCTTGTAATCGTAGAGAAGACCTTTTTACTTTCACTTGTATAGCTTTTTGTGTTTGGTTTTGTTTTCTTTTTGTGACGGATATCCCTCGTATGAAGAAACGGTTATTTTGTTTGCTTTGGATGCTGTATATCTTTTTACGTACATATGTGTTTTTTGGGAGCCCGGAACCGGAACGGACAACTTATGCTATTGATCTGCGGTTCATAAACGTCTCACGTCGATGTCTTAATTAGCACGAGCGAAAGGAAGGGTAGTTTGATGTCTGATTAATGAATTGCCTCAACTTATGGCTTATTATTAAACAAAACACGACATTCTATGTTCGCAAGACTCCAGAAATCTTGACCATGACATCCAAGACGCACATATGCTCGTTCGCACCATCAAGTAATCTCTTATCCGCCTCTGCAATGGCAGCCACAATCATATTTTTCTGTTTACCGTCGTAATCTTCAGACAGCACGATTTCGTCATGCACCTGCGTGATCAACTGAGCCGCGCTCCAGCCGTCGAGGATCACGTCCTCTACAGCCTGCTGCACGGCCGGAAATTGCTCAGATAACCGGGTCGACGGGAGTGTGAATGAAATTAGGGAAGTAATCGTGGCCGCCGGGATTCGGCCTGAGATTTCTTCAATGCTGCGGACTGTGACCGTAGATGAGATCGGTGTAGCAGCTGGCGGCGCGTCGGCCTGCGTGTCGTCGTCAATGTCCATGGCTGAATCGTCCACCACGACGTCTGTAGTCGCGCCATGTAATTTCGCGGCAGATTGAAGTAAGGTGATTGCTTTCCGTAGATCACCATCAGCCGCCACCAGCACGGCATCAATCACACCTTCCTCAACCGCGACATTCTCTTTCTCGCAAATACTCTGCAACCGCAGCACAGCGTCGCCCGTGTCAAGCGGTCTAAATCTGAACTTACTACAGCGCGAAGCCAACGGATCGATGATACGCGTAACGTAATTGCAAATTAAGCAAAATCGCGTAATTCTTGAATACGTCTCCATCGTTCTTCTCAACGCAGCCTGCGCATCCTGCGTCATACTATCTGCCTCATCGAGGATAATCAGCTTATAAGGCGGACAGGGATAATTCTTGCGCGCAGCCGCCGACGGATTCGACACCGTTGTGCGCGCGAAATTCTTTACTTTCTCGCGCACGATCGCGATACCGCGTTCGTCGGATGCGTTGAGCTCGAGAACGCGGGATTTTATCAGTTCGGGACCGTAGAGTTCGCGCGCGAGTGCGAGGATGGTGGAAGTCTTGCCGGTGCCGGGAGGGCCGTAGAAGAGCATGTGCGGGAGGTTGGAGGAGAGGAGTGTACGTTTGAGGACGGTGACTGCGTGGTCTTGTGATGAGACATCGTCGAGTGATTGCGGCCGGCTTTTCGATGTTAGTATACAGTAAAAAATACCGGGACAAGTAAAGATTGAGAGAGAAGGGACACGTACTATTTCTCTACCCAGGGTACTTGACGAGTAGCAGTCGATGGCTTTCCAGACGCTCCGCCAGCTGCAGTTCCTTTCTTTGCAAAGAATCCGCTCATGGTTAACTCTTTCCAACTTTAGCAAGTAATTTGGCCTTAGTAAACGATAGGAAGAGTGCAATGAGTAATGATCGAGCTATATCGTGGTGACTTGATGATCTAATTTCGATCCAAGACGCGTTCTCGAAAGAAAACGCGTCGAGGGTACGAATAGCTTAGCTTACAAGTGAGCCGCACCTGCGAACGCGTCCCTGTCGTTCCTTGTTCCTGGCACAAAACGAATCATATCAAACTACAAAGATTCTTATAATTGAGCTTGCTATTAGTTCGGCGATTCGAAATATAAAACGATTTATAGAAAAGAATGGCAGGCGGCGGCCGCGAAGTTGCCGCGGTACGGCGAGGTCAAGCCGATAAGCCCGACAATGCCCAGGTTTCTGAACTCGAACGATTACGAGCCGAACGGCGGAAACTCGAGCTCGTGATTGCACGGCTTGAATCCAAGATCCGGCCCATGTACGAAGCTCAGCAAGAATTACGAACACGAGTGCGGGATCTGGAGGTTGAGAAGGAGGAAATTGAAGAGAGAATGAGGGAGCGGGAGAGTGTGGTTGAGCTACTGACGTTGGATCGCGAGGTTGCGGAGCAGACTGGGGAGAATTTGAGGGACGAGATGGCAGATCTGAAAGGTAGACTCGAGGAGTTGGAGCTTGAGGTTGATATTTTGAGAGGTGAGAATGAGGGGTTGAGGAAAGAAGGTGGTGAGAGCGGTGTAGTCGAGAAAGATGCAGGTGCGAGTGGCAGAGTTGAGGAGCGATTACGGGATGCTTTAGTGGAATTGCATGCTCGGAGTAAGGCTCAGGAAGCAGAGTTACGCGAGGATATAAAGCGGCTACAAAGAGACGCTGAAGCGTTGACTTTACTACGCGATAAGTACAATATCCTGGAATCCAAGCTACGACAAGCGGAGGAGGTTGCAGATAACCTGCGGCAACAAGTTGACGTTGCGTTCGGTGCAGAGCAGATGCTTGACGAGTTGACCGTGCGCAATCTGACCCTAAGCGAGCAAATTGAGGAAATGCAAGCAGCGATGTCAGATATGGGGACATTAAAGGAGATCAGCGATGAGTTGGAAACGAACCATATCGAGACTGAGAAACAGTTACAGGAGGAACTTGCTTATCGCGACATTTTGCTGCAGGAACAGGCGGAGAGGATTGCTCAGATTGAGAGTGCGAATGCGGATTATGAGTATTCGGTCGGACGGTTTCGGGAGCTGGTTGCCGCTCTGCAGAGGTTTGTTTGTTGGAGGATATAATCAAAAACAACAATAAGAGGCTAACGAATAGTGATGTGGAGCGTCTTCGTGCCGAGAAATCAATGGAAGAGGGAGAAATGACGGAGATCAACCGACGGACGAGGGAGATGTACGATCTGAATCGGAAGCTGCAGGAGTCTGCGCAGCTTACGCAGGTCAAGACAGTTGATCTCGAGTTGCGAAAGTTTGAAGCGCAGGAGGCCATTGAGCATTTGCAGATGATTCGGGTGAGTCTCTTTTGCTTGAAGTCACATAAAGTGATCTGTACTGATGAGATAGTTATTCATGCCAGAGTCGTTGGCCACGGTACGAGAGTCGATTAGTACGCTATTACGATTCCGACGGATAGCACATAAGGCTACGCTCGTGATCTCGTTAGTGAAGAACGAACTAGGTGATACGATTGCGGTAGCTGCAGGTACCGAGTTATGCGAAAAGTTGACCCGCGTGAACACTACATGTACGCGATTTGCGACGGCGATGACTGTATGCTCAGTCTCTGAATTTGAAGCGTATGGAAGTGCCGTGAATGCAGAGATTGCCACTGTTGAAATCGTGGTAGATGAATGCATCGATGACATGCGAACGGAGAACGCCAGCGCAGACACGATGATGCGCAGGCTTGATACCGCGACAAAGGTGTTGACGGAACTTACTCTGAGTAGCATTGATAGCGGCGAGGGCAAGCGCGAAGCAGCAATGGAGCAGGTTGCGCTGATTCAGGGGAACTCCGAAAGCATATGTGCTGTGACTGAATGGGTAGTTAAGACTGTTACTGAAGCTGCGGGCGGAAATGGTGGAGTTACGTATGAGGACGAGCTGGCAAAGAGTTTTGTCGGCGCGGGGGAGGAAGTGGTGGGATTTGGTAAGAGTCTGCGGGTGCTTTGCTCGAAGATTGAAAACTCCGTGAGCGGATGGATTGAGCAGACAATATGTCCAAATCAGGAGATGCTGGGTGCATTGGTGAGAATTGAGGAGGTGACGCGGAGCGTGGTAGGATATTTACAGAATGTGTGCTATGGAGTGATACGAGCGGTCGAAGCCGAGGAGACACGACTTGGATACACGGAAGTGCAGGAGATCATGGATAAGGAAACCACCGAGAAAGAAGGCAGTGGATTTTTCAGTACGAGCTCAGAGACGCTGAAGGGTATTGCTGGTCAACTGCGCGCGATCGTCGATGGTATCAGTACAGGAAAAGGTGGCGAGAAGTACACTCCGAGGGAAGTTCCGTGGGCAGCTAAAGTCGAAGAAGTGCGACGGCACGAGCGAGCTGGTGCTGCAGCGCAGTCGCGTGTGCTCGAACTGGAAGAGGAGCTGAGAGTCGTCGCGGAGCATGTGCGGGAGACAGAGCAAGCACTGGAAGAAGCACGGCTGCGTTGTGCGCTAGGCGAGAGTCGGCTTGCGCGGAGTACAGAGCGACTTTCAAAGTTAGCAGGAGTCGAGAAGGAGTTGGCGGAGAGGAGTGAAGTTGAAAAGAAGCTGAGAGGCACAATCGAGACGCTGACGAGCGACATTGCAAAGCTGCGCTCAGAGGCTGAGGTCGAAAAGGCCAAATTGGCCGAGCAGACGGGCAATGGTGCTGTCAGGGTTGTCAAGGTGGGCGAGTCTGGTGAATTCGGGGAGGACTTCGCGCTGCGTGCGCAGGTGGATGCGCTGCAGGCTGTTGTCCGGCTGATCAGCGCGACGCGGGCAACCGAGTCCAATCGCGACGGCGAGCGAGCCGTGGCGGGCGCTGTCCGGTTTCTGCGGGGGCCTGCGAAGAAGACGACACCAGCAAGGCAGAACCGGTTCGAGTGGGCCGCGGCAGACGCGTCGTTGACGCTTCTCATGCGCCAGACGCGTGACGCGTCGGACACGCGTGTGCGGGCGTGGCGCACGTGACGGGCGATCGTGCGGGGAACGCCCGATTTGGCGGAACGTCAACACGCGGAGGGATCACGCGCCGCACGGGATTTTTCTGCTTAAAGGCGCCTCCTTTCTGCTTTCGTTTCTCGCTCCGCTCGCCCTTCCTCGCCAACCACCGCGCCTCACGTCACCAACCCACCAGCACTTCCCTGCTCCTTCACCAAGATCATGGACGTGGACACGCATGCGCGCGTTCTGCACCCGCCGAAGCGCTCACGGCCGCCGTCGCCCGTGTCACGCCCGGCATCACGTGCACACAAGCGGGCCTACGCAGGCGTGGTCCCGCGGCCGTCGTTTGTGTGCGAGGCCCGCGTCGCGCAGCCCTTTGCGCCGGCAGACCGCGACTGCCCGCTCTACATTTCCCATCCGGGCGATTTTGCCTCGGTTCGCGTGCGCGTGTCGACGCTGCTGCGCTCGGCGGCGGCAGCAGCCGGACCGGCCGTACTCGTCTTCTTTGCGGACCCGGTCGACGCGCATGTGCGCACACTGGCCGCGAATATGGCGGCTTACAGCGAGTTTGGAGCGTCGTTATACGCGGTGTGCGTGGAGCATAGCGAGATAAGCGGCAACAGCAACGTCCTGAACGGTCTCCCACTGCCGCTACTCCTCGACCCGTCCGCAGCGCTGACGCGCTACGCGCGCGCACTGCATCCGCTCGCCGGCGGCAAGGAGCCGATGCCGGCCGTGCTTGTGCTCGATTCTGAGATGCGACGGCGGTGTTTTCTGCCCGTCGGTGTGTCGCGGTCGGGAAACAGTTCGCGGCCGGTCGCGCTCGACGAGCTCACGAGCGTCGTCACGGACGCGCTACGGTTTTTGCACGACGAGCAGCAGCTGAGGTTCGATCCGATGGACCATTCCGAGTAGTTGAAATACGGGGTGTGAAAACAGTTTGCATATTGGGTGGCATGCGATAATGCGGTGGCATGGCGTTTGAGATTTTGCTGGCGGTTGTGTTTTTCTGTTTTGTTTATTGCATATCGGGCAGTTAGTTAATTCTATTTCCAAATGTTTTTATATTTTCATTCATTCCCGTCAAACTATCACCGCCCGGCAGCAATCCGTTGCTTCTCTTCTTTGCTGTAGATGTTTGCACCGGAGCGCACCGCCGCGTCGAGCGCCTGCAAGTACGACTCGTCGCCGTGTTTCGTCCGCAGCTTCGCCAGCTCGTCCTGGAAATCCTTCTCCACGCACGTCTTGTAGTACTCCAGAAACGCGCTCTCGTCTGCGCTTTCCACAGCCGGAAGCAGATTCATCAGTCCCGCACCAGCAGCCTGGAATATAGTTAGCACCCAAACTCTTGCAAGAGAAGATCAGTCGTTCGCTGCTCACCGTCACTATCCGCGTGCTCGCGCCTTCTTCGGGCTCGTCCTCGGCTTCCTTTTCCTCTTCCTCAGCCGGAATGTCCAGCATCGCCGTGTCTTCGTCCTGTTCTACTTGTACATCGTCTTTGCTCTGCTTCTGCTTCTCTTCGGTGCTCTGCACGCTCGAATCGCTGTCCGATTCAGAAAAGTCTGCTTGTCAGCCTGTTTCAACCTGCTTTTAACCCTTCTTCACAAAAATTCTCACCTTCTGTCCGCGCCTTCCGCTGCCGTTTCCGCCGGTGCTTCTTCTCGCCTGCCTTAGCCATGTCGGATTCAAAGCTGGTCGAAATGCCAGTCAATTCGCGATCTCGGATCTCGTCCAGATATTTGTTCGTTGGGAGTAAAATATTCGCACACGAGTCCCGCTGCTTACAATCACGTGTAATCTTTTACTCATCCGAGCCCGAGATTTCCACATGCTCACGAATTTCAACAAATAAATGCCCGTCGCCAACACCCGATAACCACACACTTTATTAATGGACTTAGCTACCATTGCGGCCGCTGTGTATGTTTGCTCTGTTGCTAGTTTGCGTGCTTTTACTGACAATTTCCAGCTTGGGTGCCGTCGGCAGCCGTGTCGCGTTCCATCCGCGTAAGTGTATTTCTCAATATCTTTGGTAACAGTAAGACCTGGTAGAACTAACAGTGCAGTGGACACGATTCGAACGCTCCAGCAGACATCACTCCTGAAAGGCTACCGCCTCCCATTTGCCCAGTACTGGCGTGGTCTTCCTGCGGCCGTCGGCTTCACGACTCCCGCGTTCACAATCTACCTCGTCTCCTACCGCCAGGCCAAGAAAGAACTCGCTCCGTATCTCGGCGCCGATACAGCCGCGAACTATGTTGCCAGCGGCACTATTGCTGAGCTGTCGAGCTCGCTGTTGTGGACGCCAATGGAGGTCGTGAAGGGAAACATGCAGCTCAAGACCGGCAGCAGCACGTTCGCCGTGATGAAAGATATGTACCGTACTCAGGGCTTCAAAGGCTTCTTTCGCGGATACTGGATGGTTAGTATATTTCTGTATACCTCCTACAGATCTTTTAATAACAAATCAGGGCCTCGCTGTGTTCACACCGCATTCCATCGTCTGGTGGTACTCTTACGTACGTGTCCGCTACTCATAATATCGAATCCGGCTAACAACCAGGAAAAACTCAAGATCTACCTCCGCAACCACAACATCTCCAAGAGCCCCTCTACCCCACCCGACCTCACAGCCTCACAATACGCCCTCGCCTCCGCCGTCTCCGGCGCCGCCGCCGGCACGGTCTCCAACTTTCTCGACGTCCTAAAAACCCGTCAACAGCTCGCTGTCGCATCAGAAGTCTCCCGGTTACGACCTGACGACCAGCTTGGACTGCTCAAAGTTGCGAGGAATCTGATTGCCGAGGTGGGCATCATGCGGGCGCTGGTGAAAGGGCTGCATGTGCGACTTATGTACTCGTTGCCTTCGGGCGTGCTTAGTATGGTGATTGTCGAGGTGCTAAAGCCGGAGGAAGTGCCTGTTACTTTGGAGGCTGAGTAGGCTTGTTAAGCTGTTATCACTTGTATAGTATTAAAAGTTGTTTGTACATAGCTTCGACGTGTTTATTGCCGTACAGTTTAATCACGAATTCATGATCTTTTGGACGTTTTGACAGTCTATAGCTATTTCTTCTTTGGGAACATAACGCATCGAGCCGCACGCTCGTCGCCGTCGGAACACATTTCTAATATCGCAACAGCCCATTATTTGAACGTACTGCAGCTCGACTGTAGCTGTCTCAAGCAACTGTCCGGTTCTCGATGTATCTTGCTTCTCACGACCGGTGCCGACGATAGCGTGGGACGTCACCACATGAATCGAGCCTTGCTTGTGATATATTCTCTGATATACGACTTGCTCCCCTGAAAATCTGACAATGGCGGACATGACCACCGTCGCGGCCGCTGTGTATGTTCCTCTTACTTTACAGAAATTCATGAAACTAACAATCTCAGCGCAGGAGCAGTCGGCAGCGCCGTCGTATTTCACCCACGTACGTACCTTCTCCGACTTCTCCTGTCACTCCAGGCTAACTTACTCCTCAGTCGACACATTACTCGTCCTGCAACAGACCTCAGTCACAAAGAACTATATCATCCCGCTCCAACAGTACTGGCGTGGCGTCACCGTCTCCGCCGTCTTCTCTGCTCCCGCATTTGCAATTTACATGGTCTCATATCGCCAGGCAAAGAAGGAGCTTGCGCCGCATCTGGGGAAGGATTCCGCGGGGACGTATATTCTCAGCGGGATATTCGCCGAGGTATGTTCTTCTTCTTACACGCCAATTTGTGTTTTGGTATTGACTGGACGGGAAAAGATCACGAGTAGTTTTCTATGGACACCGATGGAAGTCATAAAGGGCCGGATGCAGCTTAAAAGCGGGCCAGAATACGTATCGGCCATTGCGACGTGCCGCAAGATTTACCAAGAAGAAAAGATTAGAGGATTTTTCCGAGGTTACTACATGGTGCGTGTTCCTTCTATTTTTTACCCTTAGTTGTCACTGTGACTGACGATATCGCAGAGCTTGGCAATGTATACCCCAAGCACAATGGCCTATTGGTACGTCTACGTAAGTGCTCCCATCCTGTCCCTCACTTAACAACCACGTCACTGACATACTTTCCCCAGGAAAATCTCAAACGCCACATCCGCCGCCGAAATCCCACAGAAGACCTAACAGCAACACACTACGCCTTTTCCTCCACCATTGCCACCATCTCCGGCGAACTAATCTCCAACTCTCTCGACGTCGTCAAAACCCGTCAGCAGCTCGCTACCGCGTCCGAAATCCGTGAGCTGAGACCAGATGACTCGAAGAGTTTACTTCAGGTCGCGCGAAATCTCGTTAAAGAGGTAGGCATTGTTAGAGCGCTGGTGAAGGGGTTGCCTGTGAGATTGATGTATGCTTTGCCGACAGGTGTGCTAAGTATGGTGATCATGGAGAGTATAAAGCCTGATATTGATGATTTGGATGATTATAACTTGTGAAAAGTTTTTGTACATATAGACAGACTTCCTAGATTCGCAATTCTTAATAGAACTAATAACTGCATTTAACGCAGTGAAATATATACACACATAGCGACCTGTAATACCTATATACATCTAAATCTTCAGCCCAGCAACCCCATCGACACTCTCACCCACTCTCGCATCCTCAACGACTTTTCCCAACGCACTCCACGCGCCCTGACTTCCCGGCGTCAAAAACACGGCTTTCAAAACATTCTGAATTCCGCCATCTGCCGCATACTCGTCACTCACATCCCTCGCTGTCGCATTCTTATCAAGCAAGACAGTCTTCAACGCAGTCTTCCGATCAAGCCTTCGCCAGACGCGGAATTCAGAAGGTCGTAACATGGCAGCTTGAAGCCATGGTCTTCGTCGTTCCGGCGTATCCGCGTCACTGACACTCGATCGCGCACCTTCTAAAGCAGAAAGCAGCATCTCGATCGAACAGTCCTTCGCGACATCTAATCTTTCCGAAATATCGAAATCCGCAATCTCAGCCTCAATAGCCTCCCCAATCTCGGCGCTCCCATCCACAAGTCCAATCGTGCCCAGCAGCAAGATCGACTTTAGATGTCGCGGATGAGATTCAATCGTCTTAAATAATTCGTCCGCTGCTAACTCTTTATTCGAACCTCCTAGCGCGTAAAGCACTTGCGCGAGTAATACTGTGATATCAGGATCTCCTCCATCCTGCCCCATCTCGCTTTCCGCACCAGCTGCCTTGAACATCTTAAGGGCATTGCCATAATCCTGTTGAAAGAAATACGCCAACCCGGCCGTAATCGAAGCTGACAACCGACTTAATCGCAACTCTTCTTCCGACTCTGATAAATCAATAACAGTCAACGCCGACTCCAGACTATTCTCAAAATCCTTCGTGGCAAGATACAGTCGAGCTAATTGCGCCTTGCTCGACACAAACTCACGTAAATGCTCGGCTGACTCTAATTCCTCATACGCCTTCTCGAGCATGTCGCACGCCTTATTCAGCTTCTCAATGCCAGCTGGGAAGTTTCCTTGTCGCTCGAGTAACAGCGCTTCAAATTGCATGGCCGGCACAAAGTCGGGACTAAGCTGAAGTACTTTTTCAAGCGCAAAGATCGGCGTGTCAAGTGATATCTCGCTCGGCTCAGATGACTTTCTTAACAACGTGAGCGCAGTCGTCGCGTACAGCAAATGCGCCAGTTTCTAAATCATTATTAGCAATTAATCCCCCAGTCCAGAGCCTCAATCATAATAAAGAAAACGTACGTCAGCTCCAGAGCTGATTGCATAAGAGTGCTCAAACAGTTCAATCGCCTCATCTTCCTCCCCTACTGTCGCCGCCAAAAAACCTTGCCCAACCCATGGCGCCATAAACTCAGGATCCGCAGACTGCGCCTTCGCAAACGCCGAGTTAGCAAGCTCAAAGTCACCTTTGGTCAAATACATAACGCCCAGGTTTGTCCATGCCCCGGGCTGTTTATGGTCGATGATTAAAGACCTGATAAACGCGTGCTGCGAAATGAGCGGGTACTGATCCGCCGTCGCGATTCCGTACGCGTTCCAGTATCCTGCATTTTTCGGCTCGGTTTTCAGGGCACGCTTAAAGCATTCGATCGCGGCACGAGAGTATCTTGCGTTACGATCGGTATCAAAGTAGGCTCGTTGTTCGGCAAGCGCGATATTGAACCATCCGACACCCCGACTTCGCGAATCGTCATATTTGGCAAGTAACGCGAACTTGTGGGCCAGAATGTGGAAGAATATCGCGCTTTGTAGGTGGTCG
Organism: Myxozyma monticola; assembly: GCA_030568405.1. Taxonomy (NCBI): domain Eukaryota; kingdom Fungi; phylum Ascomycota; class Lipomycetes; order Lipomycetales; family Lipomycetaceae; genus Myxozyma; species Myxozyma monticola. Next base: position 219,445 of record JAJLTV010000010.1, read on the forward strand.
ACAACTGGAGTATCAACTAGACTTTCCATTTTCTCGCGTGTCACAGCATCAATAGCGTCAATATCAGCCAAGACTGACTCATGAGATCCATCGAGTTCGCACGAAAAGAGAGTCTTAAGAACAGACACCGGAAGTTTTTCCAGCATGGATTTGACAGTCAGAAAGATTTGAATCGCGTCACCCACGTTTTTCCAAAGATTGAACGAGTTTGGTCGCAGCTTTGCAAGTGTCGAGGCAACATCTAAAGCTTCCAACGCATCGTCAATCGCTTGACCATAGTATCTTCGTCCGACATTGTTCCGAGCTGACGCAACCAATGTCTCACATAAATGCTCGAGCACGACAACTTCGCCAGGTTGAATAGCCAGAACCGCATTAAACGTGTCCCGCGCTTCGTCAAAACTGAGAATCTGGCGATGAACCATGCCTAGCAGAAAGCCGGCGTACCAGCTATCGGGATCGATCGTGCTCGCACGAGCAAATGCCTTTGACGCTGCTACATATCGACCAGATTCGGCATATGCTTCACCTAGACCGGTCCAAGAATCTGCGTCTTCGTTGTTAATTCTCAGCGCAGATTGAAACGACTGAATCGCTTTAACCAAATCATGGGATTGCTAAAGTGCAATGTCAGTAAGATCCACACCTCATCATATCTGGCCGAACTTACAAGACTCGCAACACCAAGCACTCGATACGGCCACGCCGCTTCTTTACCCGGCACGTTCCGTTTCTTCTCCGCATCCGCAAACCGCGCCGCGATAATCTCGACCAAATCCCATTCTCGATCATCGGCAAACGTTTCCGCAAGCCGTTTCGCAGCTTCGCCTTCACCTGCATCAAGCTCGAACGCACGGTGGAAACATTTTCCTGCGCGTTCAGAGTCGTGCTCAATGTCTGCGTAGAACTCGCCGAGGCTGGTGTATGATGATGCGTAGTTTGGGTTGAACTTGAGACTAGTGATGAAGGCCATGTATGCGCCGTCTTCTCTTTCGCCCCGACGAGATGCTAGAATTTTCTAGTTAGTCTTGCGTATTTTCTCTCCTGTAAGCAAAGAAAACTTACGCTCTCCGTCCCATAAACTCTTGCCAATTCTCCACCAGATCTTGGCACGCGTATTCTGCGACGACGGATCATCTCGAGTAATGAGACTTAAACACTTCTGAAGGCCCTGTCTGCCGTCCTCATGATCTCCAAGCAAAATCTTGCACCATGACTCCTCCTGAAGCGCTTGAACGTCTTCCGGATGCCGGCCTACAATCCGACTGAGAAGCTTTAACGCATCTTCTACGTTGCCACTTTCCTCCAGAATCAGCGCTTTGCCAATCAATGCCTGTGCATGATTCGGGTTCCCCTTTGTCACTTTATCGAAAATCTCAAGAGCTTCGGGGAAATGGCGCGGTGTTTGATAGTAAATATATGCAGTTCCGAGAATAACCGAAATAGCATCACGATGCCGGACAAATTCTTTGCCGATATCGGTCGCGATCCTGCTGCTGAGCTTGAGACCCGTCAGTGCTAACTCGACTGCGTTCTCGTATTCGTTCATGTGTAAGTAATATAACCCGAGGATTCGGTTTGCCAGAATGGAATCCGGGCGCATTTCATAACCGTCCTGACACATCGTTTAGTACTTAATCCAGTAAACTCAGATTCCGGCCGGGGCCACACTTACAATGAGATTACCAAGAACTTCAGTCTCATCCCAGTGCTCTTCCCACACTCCTACTGATTCCTCGTCCGATGACTCCTTTTCATCATCTTTAGAAACAGCATGCTTAAATGGTGAGATATCAGACTTCAAGAAGGCTTGGATAACCTTAGCCAACCCCTTCTCGGGAAACCTGGTGACGTATTCGCGAAGAAGACTTTCGTCCATATCTCCCAGAATCTCTCTTTGATCCCACTCAATAGTAATCACCCATGCCTGCTCAATCGGAGACTTAACGATTACCATGCCATTCGCGAGCTCCAATATCGACTCTCGGACATCCCGCTTGAAATTGTTAGGAAGCGCGAGAAGCTTATTGTATAGAAACTCTAGGAGCTTCCCCTCTATTTCGCGGCGTTGCTCTTCTTTGTCCGACCAGTCCAGTAGTTCCCTGTAATATTTCTCCAACTATACTTTATTAGCATGTATGTCTTTCTCAACCGTAAATCAAAACTTACCTCTGACGACTCATAGACTTGCTGCTTGATCTTCCTCGTGACAGTCGCAATGTTAACATCGAGCTTATTTCGTTGCTTGTTAATTGTGCTCTGAATCAGCTCCTTCTCGGTAGTCTCGATCAATGTGGTCAGAGTTTCAAGCGTTTCGGCTGGAGGAGGAACTCGGCCGTCAAGAAATGAGTAAGCTGGACTGTCGGGCAACATGAATTGTAAAACAGCCATGTGCTATATATATATATGTTAGCACTCATTGAAGGTATTAGCATTAAACCAAGACATACATCAGATCGTGATCCTTTGCTATTCACGTAAGCTCGCATTTTGTTCAGAATGGCTGCGCCTCGGATCAGATCATCCCTATAGGTAATTAGTACTTTGTCTTCCATCGTACAAGTCACTCCCACACCAAACTTACATATCCTTGTAGATAAGTATTAATTGCTTGCAAGTTTCGATGTAAGGACCAACACGATCTCCCTTCTCGTATACAGTGAGCAGACCCTGCCATGCTACTGGCGATTTGGTATTCAACTCAGTAGCATGTTTGTATGCTTCCTCTGCATCCGACAGTGACGAAAGACCAGTCTCGCAAAATCCCAGCAAAATCCAGCTATGAAAAATCTTATCAGTATCATCCAATTGCACACAGGTATAAAGAAAATAGAGACATACGCATTGAACGAGCTGCTGTCGACTTCGACTGCTCGCCTACTTTGATCGCGGCCGGTTGCAAACTCTTTCTTGTCCACCGCTGCCTTCGCTGCAGTAAGAAACTTCTTAAGAGACGACATTACTGCTCACAAACAGTAAGGATCAGGCTAGAATATGTTGAGCCTTTGATAAATGTCCCTGATCCTGTCTGTGTTGACGATGATGAGTTCAAGACGCGAACTTCTCGCGAAACGACTTGCCTCTTCGAAAGCCGCACGACAGTCATGTTACAGCGAAACGCGTACTCTCCAGCATTTCTCTCGCAAAAATTATACCACCCGCGCTTACAGACAATGATTTACATACGGCCATTCAGATGCCGAGTAACGGGTTATACGGCGACGATTTTGCGCGCATCAGTGAAGAACAGCGAGCGGTACACCTGCCGTAAATACTCCACCGCGCCTCCACCATCCACCAGAATCGAGACCGAAGAGGAACTGGACAAAGTTCTCTCAACCAGCACTTGGAGCATTCAGCGCCTTTTACCGCACGTCGATCCAAAGACACTACATCCAGATATAAACCCGCAATCATTGCGAGGTCTTCTGCGGCGATCTGGGCTAGAATTTCCGACATCTGCGGAGGAAGAACAGCGTATGCTGTCTGATTTACAGCGACAGCTTGCATTTGTGGATCATGTTGGAGACGTGGATACTGAAGGAGTGGAGCCATTGAACCGCATTGGCGCCGAGGGACCCGAATTATCATGGGAAGACGTGCAGAATGAGGTCGGCGAGAGCGAGGGCTTGAATTTGAAGGAGTTTGATGGGAAGTTAGATCGAGGCTACTTTTATGTCCGCGACGAAGCTCAGGACTGAAGGTGGACTATAGAGGATCAAAACCCAAGGGCGACATTGGATAGAGAAAGAGGAACGATTTAAGGGTTATACTGGAACTTGGATTTGCCTGGCGTGTATTTACGGCGAACCGACTATTGGACATCGCCTTTTGATTTTAATGGTTCACAAGCTAGAGGCTAGCTACGATCGTGCCGACCAGTTGGAAATTGTAATAACTAGTAAATATCATAAGTTAATTAATAATATACAGCAGTGAACTTTTCCCGCCAACATCCACGAGACCTAGCTTGCATCCACATAGAGTCCAAATCGCCAGATACAAAATGTTGAGATAAGATATATACAAGCATATATACAAACGTATGCGTGTAAATCAACGCACGCATCATACATAATTCATAAAGGTGCAGAATGCATGCAAAAGAGTAAAATACAACCACAAGGAGTAAAAAAACAGCCAAATAAGGTAATTGTCGAGAATATTTAGTAGGAATGTCGGTATGGCTGTGATCCAATGCTGCGGCCGGCAAGCTGAAACCACCTTGGGAGACAGCTATAAACATGTTCATCAAATGACTCTTGGCGATTGCATAGACAACGACCTGATGTATACGATTCATCGTCAGTGGGACATCGCAACCAGGGACTGTGTTTGTAGCCTATGTCGGCAAAGTGGTGAATGCGGTCGCGAGGTAAAAGTAGAGCGGCGGCTATTGAGTGCACGGGAGCATCACCCTGTACAGTTGTTAGAACAAACCACTGCAATCGTTAAACAAATTTGAGGCTTACCCATCGTTCATAGTAGAACCCGCCCTCTTCGTCGAGCCACTCAAAGTATTTTGTGTACGCTTCACTCCGCCAGAAGTTCAAATCGGCAATCTCAAAGTTACTCCAGAAATGGCACATATTGTAATCGCCTGTAACTCCCTTGTGATTGTCGACCAAGAAATCAACAGCATTTTCCTTGTGAATGTATTTCGGGTACTTCTCAGCAAAACGCTGAGTGGCATCCCACAGTGTTGGAATCGTCGTGGGGTACTCTGGCAGAGCGATCACAAATCCATATGACTTTTTGTTGTCTTTCATAAATTTGAAAGGATCACTGCTGGTTAGTCATTTGCTATCTAAAACAGAAGAAGGGTATCTTACTAATTTAGATCGCAATAGAACTCAATACTCGGCTCAACACGCCAATAGTAATCATACTTCATCAATAATGGATGACGGAAAAAGAATCCCGAGTTATAGCGACACATATGTCTGTACGAGTAAGTAAACGCAAAATCTCAAACTAAACGCACCAAAAGTACCTGTAGGTGAGAGAGCCGCCGTAGATTACCCCGTTCTCCTCCATCTCTCGCATGTTTGCGCGTGCTTTCTGGCGGTCAATGAGCTCTGGCCAAGACCAATGTTCTCTAGGCACAATGCCATAGTCGGTATCTCCAGAAGCCATGCCCGTGGTGAGTTGTACAAACTTGCCCTGTCGTTAGTAAGTGGCCGATCGTCCGTAGACACCGAGAGTTTCTCAGGGGGGAAAACAAGGGGTCTCCTCGGCACATACCTCTTCTGTAAAGGGCTCGTCGTTCAGAAATGTCCACGTATATCGAAATCGTCGGTTAAATCGGTCTTCGATCTGACGCATGCTGCTCAACGCGTCGTCGATCTCAAAGTTGCGGACGAGCATAACGAGAGTCGCGTTCTGTTTTGGTGGATCTGGGTCGCAATGCATTTTCTTCCGCCTTCGCTGGAGCGGTTCCGCCTGAACACGCTGCTGCAATTTCATTTCATCCTGCCGACGGACTTTCTCGGGCGTCGTGGACCAGAGAAGCACGACGAGCCCGGCCGCGAGCAGCGTCACAAGGAGCGCGACGATGCGTAGCCGGTTGGGCTTCGACCGCTGCCGCTTGTATTTGAGGAAAGGGCTATCGCTGTCGAAGCCCTTCGCGTCTGCGTCAAAAGTGTCCCCAAACGCCATGGTGAAGAAGTCATGAAGAACGGCGAGCGGTCATGGAGGAGGTGGCTCGAGGAAGATGAAGTGGAGGAAGGGAGACGTGTTGGGACGCGCAAGACAATTTTGGATGCCGGTTCAGGTTCGGGTTCCGGTTCGGGTTCCGGTTCGGGCTCTGTTTGGCGGGTGTGCACGTGCCTCAGCCGCACTAGCGAACCGACATTGAACCTTAAGTCGGCTTCTCCGCCCCGGCCGTCTTGTTCTCCGTTCCTTGTCTTCCAGGTCCGTCTCGTCACCACGCACAGCCCGGGACTTTTGGTATAGCGCGAGCTGTTTGGAGCTACTTTGAGAGTTGTAAGCCGGGATAATTGTCAGTTGAACAGTCTTGTGGCCCCGGTACGCGATAATCTCACCGGTCACAATCTCATCGCGTTGGGATTCGGCCCGTTGAGAGGACGATCTTCACCGGCGCATCTCCTGATTCTGAGTTTTCGACCCTTCCGGAGCTGTGATACAGCTTATAGCTCTGCTATAATACAGCAGACGTGATTACTCGACATGGAGAGCGAGAAGAAAGGCTCGCATCGTCGATCTACGATCCGCGACTTCTTCACGCGCACCTTCACGCGCCGCGGCAGACGGGCCAAAAGCAGACCTACGCTCAGCGCGATATTTCCGCAGAATGCTCTTCTGGAGGCTAGTTTAGCTCCCAAGCCAGGGTGTGAAACTTATGGCAACTCGTGTTCTGCTCCGACCGTGTCTGCGGTGCCTGTTTCAGAATCGCTAGAGCGGACTGTCAATGTGGATGATTCTCCTCTGATCGATACTGGCGATGCCATTGGGCCGGTGGACGTGGACGCAGACGAATCGAACGATACTATCAACTCGGCTGAGGCCCCGGAACCGGATATACAGTACACACCTACTCCTGCTAGCCAGCTCGCGAAAGCTCTTGCGGTTGGAACTACTACGACATCGGTTGGAACGCTCAGTAAGTTTTGATAGATAGTCATAGTCTTGGTTTCATGCTAATTGGTTCAACTAGGTCCTATGCGCCTGGCCGGAACCTCTTTATCCTGCCGATCGGTCGCATCTCCCGCTGTCGCCCCGTTCTCTGCCCCGTTCCAGCCACCTCATCTGCCTCAGTACAAAGTTCCAAATGACGGCCCGCCTTCAGTATCAGTCGACGATACAATGTCGGATCGCGGTGACTCTACGATTATGAGAATGGAACCGTTGACCAGTGTGTTTGATGAATTTGCACACAACTACACCCGTGGCCTTTACAATCTGTCTATGCCGCCTCCCAAACCTCGCGATTTTCAAGGAAGCTATCTGGTTCCGCCGAAACCGCTAGATGAGCGTGAGAGAATGCAAGAAGTTGGACGATACCTTCCTGCATTTACAAAAGATGCTACTACGTTGCTTAAGCCTCTCATAATTGACGCTCGAAACTACTTCAAGGTCAAAAGTGCCACGATCTCGGTAATGCGAGAGGATAAGCTGCTGATTAAGTGCGGAGCTGGTGTGGGGCGCGTTGATGAGATCCCCAGAGACGACTCATTGGAAGGACATACTCTCTTATCTACCGATCCCGTGGTAATATGTCTCACAAAGCTAGACTGGCGTTTCTCCGACCATCCGCGTATTCGTGAATCCTCGCCTCCTATCTTGTTTTGGGCTTCAGCGCCGCTTATGTCCCGATGTGGCCAGCCTATTGGTGCTTTCAGTATATCAGGATCTCAGCCGCGTCTTGAATTTGATTACGCAGGACGCAGAAAGTTGCAGGAGCTGGCAGACAACGTGATGTCGGTACTCAACGCCGAACTTGCTCGTCAAGCGAAGATGTCTGACGAGGAGCGGTCTCTTTACCTCGCCTATGAAGATATTAGCTGGTTCTCTGCGGAAGATTTTGATTACGGATGGTCTTCTAAAGAGCCCGTCGGAGCGACTGGACTTGGTAACGAGCTTCCTATACCTGACACGCTTCCTCTGTTTGCCGGTACAGACTTGCTTCCGGTAGTAGTTACTCCGCCGCAGCCGATCAGGGCGGCATCTACATCCGAAGACCAGTCTGAAGATGTGTCAGTAAGCGATCTATTTGAATACCAGCCGCAAACATTGGAACCAGCATCACCTGTTCGTGGCGGAATTTCTGGATTCCGCGATTCAGTGAACGTGCAGAACGTGTTTGACATGTTTGCCCGTCTGTTTGCTCTCAGTCTTGAATTCGATTATGTCTGTATCGTCGAGGTTAAAAGAGTCTTCTCGGCAGATTTTGGGTCAGTGGATTTTTGGAATCAACGCGCTGCTGACAATGTTTTGACGCCAAACTTGGACCTGGGACGTGGCAAGCGGAGTATTGTGTCTGCTGTGTTGGCGGAATATGGAATTCTTGGCACGCAGATGGACATCAGAAGTGCCAAAATGTGCTTGTCGGTTTTGAATTCCGAGGATGGGATGTATACCCGATACTTGTTCGTAAAATTTCCTGCTGTGTTTTTCCCCTTGAACCAACTGACAATATGTTTTTTTTTTCTTGTAGTGACAAAAGCAAGCTTTGCGCCATGATACCTATGCATCGCTATTTCTCTTCTACTGAGCCGCCTGGCTATTCCAGCACATCTGAATCTGTAGGAGTTTCTGAATGTACCGATATACCCGACTCGGCTATGATAATCGACGACGGCGGTGAACATGGATACCTCGACCGACCGACATCACGAGCGCAGAGCGACTTATTTTCTGTGAACAGCGCCCGGGTCAAGCTTCCTACTGCAATTCAACGACTTCCACGTATTAACAGTTCTACTGGCACTAGCGACGCACTGCTCAGATCATCGTTTGCATCTACGACCAACGTCGTTATTTGTTCTCCTTCGCCGTTATCAGCTCGAAGTGACCGCCACGACCGTATTCCGTTTCCAGATATGCACCCAATCATTGGCGCGTCGAGTTCGGCACATTCGTCACCCTCAGCAGTGCAATCTTCTGTGACTTCGACGGGAACACCAATGTCTCAGGGCAGTAGTGTCGCTACTACCGTGTCAAGCGCGGTAGCCGCCCAGTCAGCGTTGGCAGAGAAGACGTCTGCGATTGCTTCTGACCCAGATTCGTCTGCGGATTTGCCGAGCTCAGACGACGAACTTGACGATTCCGACGCTGAAATCTGCGAATCTCCGCGTCAGATGACGCCGTCTCCGCCTGTTCCATCATCTCCGCGCCCTCAGGGAGAAACAGAAGACGTACCTGAGACTGTTCGTACCGGAAACACTCAGCCGGCCCGCACGTCAGGAATGTCCGCGTTTTCCAAGTTTTGGGGACTTCCGCGGCTGAATACGACTGGAGCTCAAGAACAGCCTTATACTTCTCAACCGGTTCCAGCAGCTCCTGCACCAGCGGCCAGACAGACAACGAACTCGTTTGACTCGTTACCTGTTTCTTTGCAAGCCATGGCTGCCACGCCGCCACCACCACAACAGCCGAGCATTGTAACGACTTATCCGTTCTCTGCAGTTCTACGCTCCGTTCGCGATTCTACTTTTATCGCCGGTTTATATTCCGGATTTTTATTTTCTCCGTACCCTTATTCTCCTGGCACCGAAGCTCCTAACGTGGTCCTACCGCCCTCTGCCTCCCCTGACGAACGCCATGAAGTCAGATCCACGTACACGTCTGCACCGCTCCCATTCTGGCTAACCGATGACGACGAAGAAGATGTAAACTTTGCCGATGTCGACGATGAGTTTGAAGATGATGATGACGGTGTCGTTAAATGTGATGGTGGAATTATGGCCATTGCTGTATCTTCTCGAAAGGGTGGGATCACGGCTGATGAGGTTGCTTGTATAGACAGTTTGAGAGATATGCTGTTCAATCTTATTGATTGGACGTAAATATCGAGTGTAATATTATACAGAGGATGCACTCGGGGCGGGTATTAATGATTGATTGGCGTTGTTGGTTTCTTTTTACTTGGAATGGTTGCATAGCTTGACAATTATCAATAGAGCTTTTTTATTATTCTTACAAACAGCAACAGTATTATATACAGTTTCCAGAGAGACACATAGTAGCTACACAACCAACCCATGGATCAAAAACTAATAATCCAGCTCCTGAGGAGCGTCCAAGTCCTCATAGCTCCGCACACTCCGACTACGAGGATCCAAATCGCGACGATCCTGTCCCCGGGAACGATATTCATCTCTGTACCCACCGTTCCGATCATAATCTCTCGGTCGGTCCCCGCGATAATGGTCGGTAGGTGCTCGAGAATCTCCTGGCCGATCTCCCTGTCGGGGATCACGGTAAAAATCCGAACGCGGCTGATGGCCGCCTGGAGGCGGCGGACTGCGAGAACGGCCTCGGAATCTTTGTCCGCCTCGTGAATCGAACTGGTCACGACCCCGGTTAAACCCTCCACGCGCATTAAAAGTTCCGCGTCCATCGGCCCGCTTGGCATTGGCAGGACTACCGTTGGCTCCAGGTACTCCTCCGATGGAAGGGACAAGCGGTGTAACTTGGCCATACGCGAACGGATCAGCAGCTGCAACCGAAACTGCCGTTGGCATATTACTTCCAAAGCGATTGCTGAACTGGCTTTGAACTGGAGGCGGTATGGCGATCGGTAAACCGCCAAAAGTAGAAACCAATTTTGGCGTAGCCGGCGTAGTGGGAGTGACGGGCGAAACTTCAGCTGTCGCTCCTTTCAATGGTAGATTGCCATCAGGACGAGGAGGAAACAATCGGCACGCATCGAGCACGTATGCGTTCAAAAGTTGTCCTTCATGCTCAACCGCAGCGACGAAATCTGCATGCTTTTTCTCAATGTGTTTGAACACAAATTCTTCTCCGCGAAACAGTTTCGTACAATCATCGACTTTGCAGCGAAATTTGCTCTCATCCTCACGGTTGACATGGGAGTAGATCTCAAGCTGCCTGAGCTCGGGAATCGCAATGCCGCCTAACCGTCTCAGATCCGCGTGTTCGGGGTCGGTTAGAAGCGTAAACCTGTCGTCCCAGGAGTGAATCCAGTTCTTGACACGTTGATCCGGAGCCTTGAACGAACGATCATCTTCTGTACCAGCTGCGGGAACAGGCCTGCGAAGATGTCCAGCAGGACACTTTTTGTTGAGATGGCAGAATGAATCACACGCGGCAATACAGTAAAAACAGAAGGAATAAACTTGTCGTAGATACAAGAGTATGAGGTCCAACTGCTTCTTTTCAATCTCAAGCTGCGCTTTTGCATTGTCATCTTCTTCCAAAAGCATACCTTCTTCATCCTGAGCCTCTGCGTCAGCCTTGATTGCAGCCACCAGGGCACTAAAGCGCTTGGTGGCATACTGTTTGGCATGATCTTGGATCCTGTCAACAGTGCCCAAATACGCAGGATCATGGAATTCGGCTTCAAACTTTTCGGCAACGCGCTTAGCGTTCGTAAGATCTTTGTGAACCATTTCGGCACTCGACAGGAAAGGGTAGAGATACTTCCTCTTCATCGGCCGATTCAGCGTATGAATACCAACATGTAACGTAAAGTTGCCATGCTCGCTACTGTCTGCACTGTCTTCAACCTCTTTACCTTCGAGTAGTTTGATTACCGCATCCAAATCGGCATCATCGTCAAGTAAAATCCAACCAATACGGTGGTATTTTTTAAGCTGATTCGGATCCGAGAATGAGAGGAATTGAAATCCAGGGACGTCTTTTACCAGCCCCAAAACAGTTTCACGAGAGATTTGCGGCGCAATCGACTTTATGATGATAACTTTCTTGTCCGTATAATAGCTGGACTCGGTGCGTGTTGCTGACTCGCCAACTTCACCGGCCTCACCGACCTCGCCTTCCTCAGCAGCGGGTTTCTCTGGTCCATTGTCCTCAGGTACCGACTGGGTCGGCTCGTCATCAACAATATCTCCATCATCATCGGTTGTGGGCTTTTTCTCCGCCGCGGCCGCTGTGCCTGTATGTGATTTTGAAAAACTCGGAACAGGAAGTTGTGCTGCAAAGATGGTTAGCGGAAGCTCTACAAACAAACTGACCGCAAAAACTCACGTCGATCGGTGTCCAAGGTGAATTCGTCGAACTTGCCAGCATCAAAATCACGCATAAATTGTTCATAACAGTACTTCCGATATGCCAGTGTATTCTCCTCCCCCTTCTCAGCTTCGGTCGGATCATATCGCTCCTTGAACCATTCCTCATCCTTGTGCTGCACGACAAATCCGCGAGCCAGTCTTGCGCAAAGCTCGACCTTGTACTCTTCATATTTTTCATAAAGAACCTGTTTCTCAAACGGCATGCCATCAGCACTTGTGTGGTTCTGCCTGTACCATTCGCTGTACTGGCCAAACGGGACACAGGCCTGCACAGAGCGAGGGTCTTGAAAAGGAGGCACAGACGCTTGTGCTGGCGGAGGAGTCGGTACAGGAGCAGGTACTTCGGTTGAGCGCGATGATCCATAGGCACGAGGCTGCGGAGGAGCGTAGTAGTCGCGTGGCGGGCCGCGGTCGCGACGGTCGCGTTCACGGTAGTCGTGATGTTCCCGCTCATGGTCCCGATCGTGTTCGCGGTACGAATACCGGTCACGGGATCGGTCACGATCGTCAAATGGAAGCGGGCGGCTCATGACGCGTAAAAGGTGTCTAAAAAGATTGAGTCAGCATTGATACAAAAGCGGGGCTAGGATCAGGCCAGAAGGCAGCTGCAGCTAGCACGCAAAAGCAACGCAACAGAGCGAGACGAGACGTAGACCAAAGAAACGGATCGCAAAACAATCAAAATCAAACAATCACAAGCATCAATATATAGATCAATCCAATAGCAAAGATTGAGAAGGCAAACGTAAATAGAGATCGCGTATAGAGAGATCAATCAAGAGCGGCTCTACGGAGCTCTGGCAAAGAGAGGGCGCAGCAGCGCATCGATAGCCACAGATAAAAGCCCAAAAAAGCGCAAGAGAGCGCGCGCAAAAAGGAGAACTAACCCAGAACTAAAAACACAAGAGTCCAGATGCTGAGCGAGCGGCACGAGACGGACTGGAGACGCGAGACGGACGCGCGCGAGAGCTGAGGAGGTCGAGGAGCGCGAAGTTGTGTGGTAGAGCCGGTTTCGCAGTCACGTGCTGTTTAGGTGACTTTAAGGCCAGGGCTAGGGCGCGGTCTGATTGGGCGCGAAACAGCGCGCCGGCGGCGGCGGTTGGCTGGGCCGCCCGCCTCTCAGCGCCAGCCAACTTATCTCATCGATCGCGATCGCCGCCACGAGCCCCGCGCCCGCTGACACGCCGTGCGCGCGCCGCGCGACGCTTGTGCCGCGGCCGCCGGCGACTCTTCGCGGTCCGGACCACCGCCAAAGTCACCGCCTACGCGCCTTTGCATCACACGCGCGCCGCCTCGTCGCCTTCTCCTTCTCGCCAACCCCAATACCCCCCGTCCGTCCCTCTGCAGCTCCGCGATGTACGCGCACCAGCAGCAGCGGCACTTCGCTCCGCCCGCGGCCGGCCTGCCGTACCCGCCGGCCTCGGGCGCTCCTCAGCTGCAGGGCCTGCCCGCCATGCTCGCCCAGCAGCACGTCTCCTCCGTTCTCCAGCACCAGCACCCCCAGCAACACATCCCGCAACATCTCCCACACCCACAGCAACAGCAGCACCAACAGCACCCACTTCAGCAACAGCAACAGCAGCAGCAACACCAAGAGCAGCAACAACAACAACACTCACAACTTCCCCTCCACGTTGGTGTGCCGCACAATCACCCACAAGCGCTGCATCTCGGTCTTGGAATGCACGACGACGTCAATGAGGACGATCTTGAAGACGTCGACTCGCGCCGTGACGACTCCGGCGCGCTCTACGACGCGTCGCCTGTTTCCTCTCTCGCGTCCCCCATGCACCATCAGGACTCCCAGATGCAGCACCACATGGCCCCACCACCACCAGACCAGACAGATGACTCCGACCAACCGCTATACGTCAACGCAAAGCAGTACCATCGCATCCTTAAACGGCGCCTGGCCCGCGCGAAGCTCGAAGAGTCACTCAAAGTCAGCAAGGGTCGGCGCCCATATCTCCACGAGAGCCGGCACAAGCACGCCATGCGCCGGCCGCGTGGTCAAGGAGGACGGTTCTTGACCGCTGCCGAAGTGGCCGAGCTGGAACGGAAGGCGCGCGAGGAAGGCGACGGGCTGCAGAACGACCAACAGGAGGATTCGGCAGAGAACCGTGGTCCGTCGCAGGGCCGCATGGGACTCGAAGATATGCTGCACACCGATGTCGATCACATGGCAAACAGCGGCCTGCAGATCTAGAGCAGTGCGGGCCGACGATGGAATCGGATGTGTGGTACTGCAGGCGACAGATTCTCTGCACTCTGCTGCCATCTGACGTCTTCGGGCTCTAGTCGTTCAGATTAAAATCCTCATGCGAATGTTTCGGTTTTTCAAAATCTTTCTTATTTCTAATCGGTTTTTATGATTTGTTGTGGGTTACTTGTTTGATTTACGTTTTAATATACCGTGGCGCTGCGCGTCGTCGAGCGGCCGCGAGGTTTTGTTTATCCTCTCTATTCCACTACAAGGCGCCATGTCGGCTTGTGTATTAGACTCTGTCTTCGGTATTTCACAGTAGTGGAGTATCTGTGTACTATTACTATCATGCAATTGAATATATGCGAACTATCAAGTAGTGACAGGAACCAGACGTTTTCAGGCGCCAGGTCAGATAGAGGCGTCAGCAGCTATAGCCTAAACTTCTTTCTATGGTCCATGTATGCTCTAAAGCTCTATACAATCAATCCATAAAACAACGAACATTTAACATTGAAAGTTGAAACTATGGAATTCGCCAAATCTGGATACTCTGGATGGTACGCGAGAGGTATGAGTGGGGTCTATCAATCCCGGGCGCCCCGCGTAGAATGCCGGCCCACACGCCGCTTCCCGGTGCAGCCAACAAAGAGTTCAAGAAACTCCAAGAACCAGTCTACAAACCTGTAACGATTTGCTCGGGAAACAGTTCAGTCATGGACAGTGAAGCCCAGGCCGCAGCTTTACCAATTTTTGTAGCAATTGGCATAGCAGAGCTCGTTTCTGAAGGTCAATAATTGGAAACGACGAAGAAGATCGAAAGCTCGAGGCGCACTTTGTTGTGGTGGCGTGCTCTTCACGGCGCTACAGCAACCAAGTAGATCCAATTGTCGCCGCCTCTCACTTGTTCTAGAGCAACAATAAACACCAAACTTATGCAGTTATTGTAATTAAACTACGTAGAACGCAATTGTCCGGTCTGTTTGCCGGACACGGGAATGGCTTCGTAGTTTGCAGCCGGAAGCAAGTCTGGACCGGGTTCCGAGCATGGAAACCTTAAACCCGACGCCGCGTAAAATGGAAAGTCCTAGGAGAGCTGCGCTGGACCTCGTTCTCGGCTTCCTCTCGCAGCCAACCTCGAAACATCTCCTCGAGTTGCGCCCTCCCTCCCTCTGCTTTCTGTCCTCGGACACTTCCCTTCCCCCGTTCCTGTGCGAATTCTGTTACTTCTCGCTCCAGCGTTCACAACAAGGTACGTCCGAATCCCGAAACCCTACCCGCCACCCGAGGTTGAGTGGGCAGCCGCTGGCCACAGTCAACTATATCGCCGCGACTCGCGTATGCCGGGACTTTGTTGCAACAAAAATTATTCAATTGTATTTAACACTCTTTGCGTCTTCCAGGTCCGGCAGTCTACACATCATGGCGCAGTTAGACGCCTTTGACGTCGTCATCCTTTCTGCGGTTCTTCTCGGCACGGTCGCCTTCTTCTCGAAAGGCACTCTCTGGGCCAAGAAGTCTAGTTCGCCATCGTTTTCGACTGGCAATTCAGGCAGCGCGGGATCCTCGTCTACTCGCAGTATCATTGAAAAGCTGGAAGCAAGTGACCGTGATGCTGTCGTGTTCTTTGGCTCGCAAACCGGTACCGCCGAAGACTACGCGTCGCGTCTCGCGAAGGAAGGCCACTCGCGGTATGGTCTCAAGACCATGGTAGCAGACTTTGAAGACTACGACCTCGAGGATCTGGACACATTCCCTGCTGATAAGATTGCGATCTTTGTCATGGCCACCTACGGTGAAGGCGAGCCGACTGATAATGCGGCTCAGTTTTACGAGTTTATCACCAGCGACGAGCCTGACTTCTCGGGTCCAGATGATCCTGAGAAGCCGCTTGCGAACCTGAAGTTTGTTGCATTTGGTCTGGGAAACAACACTTACGAGCATTACAACTCTGTCATCAAGGCTCTGAACGATAACCTTCTCAAGTTGGGCGCCACGCGGATCGCGGAAGTCGGTTTTGGCGATGACGGTGCCGGCACGTTGGAAGAGGACTTTTTGTCATGGAAGGACAAGATGTGGGAAGAAGTCTCCAAGGTTGTGGGTTTGGAAGAGCGTGAGAGCAAATACGAGCCGGTTCTTAAAGTGCAGGAACAAGCCGAGCTCACGGCTGAAGACGATTCAGTTTACGTTGGCGAGCTGACCAAGGCTCACCTTGAAGGCACGCCGTCGCCTACCTCGTACTCGGCCACGAATCCGTACATTGCGCCCGTTGTTTCCACCAAGGAGCTGTTTAACTCTGAAAGCCGCAATTGCCTGCACGTCGAAATTGATTTATCCGGCACTAATCTCAAGTTCACCACCGGCGACCACATTGCGATCTGGCCGCAGAATTCAAACGGCGAGGTTGACAGATTTCTTTCCATTCTGGATCTGACTGGAAAGCGCGAGACTGTGATTGATGTTTCCACAATTGATCCGACTGCGAAGATTCCGTTTCCGACTCCGACCACTTACGACGCTGTCGCTCGCTATCATTTGGAGATTTGCGGTGTTGTGTCGCGTCAGTTCCTCTCTACTCTTGCCAATTTTGCACCTAGCGAAGAGGCTAAGGAGGCCATCGCCAAGCTCGGATCAGATAAAGAGCTGTTCTCAGCCGCCGTTTCCCAAAAGCATCTGAACATCGCTCAGGTTCTCGATCGGGTTTCGAACGGAGCTCCATGGTCCAACATTCCATTTTCTCTCATCATCGAATCTATCAACCACATCCAGCCCCGTTACTACTCCATCTCGTCGTCCTCTTACATTGACAAGACAAAGCCAAATATCACTGTCGTCATTGAATCTGTCGAACATCTGGATGGTTCTGCGGCTCTCAAGGGTGTCGCGTCAAACTACCTGCTCGATCTGAAGTACAAGAAGGACGGCATTGCTGTTACCTCCCCATCAGCCGTGTCGTACGCCATCAACGGACCGCGCGAGAAGTACGCCGGTTTCAAGTTGCCTGTTCACATCCGACACTCGAACTTCAAGCTCCCGAGTAACCCAGCTACCCCCATCATCATGGTTGGCCCGGGAACCGGAGTTGCGCCGTTCCGCGCTTTTATTCACGAACGCGCGGCGCAGGCTGAAGCCGGTGTTCCAGTCGGCCCGTCACTGTTGTTCTTTGGCAGCCGCAACCGGACCGAGGACTTTCTTTACAGAGAGGAATGGGAAGAAATCAGCTTGAAGCTCGGTGACAAGTTCACCATCGTCACCGCGTTTAGCCGAGAGGGCGCCGAAAAGGTTTATGTCCAGCACAGGCTCGTCGAAAACGCGGAACAGGTCAACAAGTTATTGCTCCAAGGAGCGTACTTCTACGTCTGTGGTGATGCTGCTCGGATGGCCAAGGACGTTAGCGCTAGCTTGTCGAAGATTATCTCGTCTCAGCGCGGAATTTCAGAGACCCAGGGAGAAGATATCGTCAAGAGCATGCGTTCACAGAACACGTACCAGGAAGATGTCTGGTAAACGTACAGCAAAACGATATAACTACGACTGAATGCTTAGAACATGATGGATGAGACCGCTATAGATATTACTCTTCTTTCTTTTTAATAATTTCACTAATTTGTATATTTTCAGTGCACTGCAGTGTATTTGTTTGTTTGTAAATGTAATAATTATACTTGCGCCGGATCAGTTTTTGTCGATGTTGCATCTTTCTGTACATGTGCTTTATGTTTTGTGCCAATTCCAGCTGCATAAATCATAATTCAAATTCAATTGATGAGTAGCGCGGATCGCCGGATAGACCATAGTCCCATAGATGCTCGGTCAATCAACTCACAACTGTAACATCGATTGAAATACCAGGAAGCAAGTGTACCCCGACCCTGAAAACTGAAGAAAATCAAGGCATATTTTACGTTTAGCGCTGAGTGGTCGAAAAACATGCTAAAGGGTCGATAAAAGTCACCATACTAAAATCCACCGTTCTGGAGATTCCAGGGTACGGGTATGGTGTTTGCGCTTGGGTTTGCTTTTAGATCGTGCTATAAGATGTTAATTTGCTTGGGTTAAGATACAGCTTTCTACTTTAGAATCTTAATGTTAGCTTGCGACCAGAAGTAGAGAACACAAGCTAAAGAGGCTGCGGTAGGGAGTGGGCGGACGGATTGGCGAGTTGTTACCAGACTCGCGGTCGTGCGCTTTCTGTACCCAAGATTGTTCTTCAACCTAAAATGCAGTTAAAGTGCAAACCTGGGGACTAGCACGCGGTGCTGTGCCAGCTGGCACCAAAGCATCGCGAAGCCCGATGAGAAGCCGCGACGGAAATAGCACACGCACACGCCGCCGGATCAGCCGTGTTTGCACTGGCTGTGATCACTTTACCGCTTGCGGTCTTCGCTCTTCCCTCTAGCTACTTCACCGTCCAGTGTCCCGACCGAACATCCGTTCAGCTCGCGACCTTCGCCCCCTCCAGCGCTCATTGCGAGGTTTTGTGTACATTCAGCCGTTTGCGGACGCCTTATTTTTTAATTAAAGAAATTCGCCCGCGCACGGATCAGTTGTTTGCGTTTGCCTCGAGAGCTCGACGACTACGGCCCGTTTATTGAATCTCGCGACCGCGAATAAACAAACAACGTTACACCGGCCTCTCGCTCGCTTCGCGGCACGTTTATATTATCACAGCTTGACGACCTGCGACGGTTTTGGTCTTCTACCATCTAAGTACCAGCTGCCTGGGTCGACCCAGCAGAGCTTTGTTTGCGCCACGAGTCGCCGCTCGTCTCGAGCCCACCAAATCAACAAACAACCCCGACTACTACATTCTTTCTTCTGCATCCACCTCACACAATCTCACACCATGCATTTCTCTATCCCGTCGAGGTCGTTAGACCAGCCTCTCCCCGGCTCGCCGTCGTTCAAGGCGAAATCCCGTGCTTCGTCGAGCCGGACAAGCTATGCGCCGTCGCTGCTCTCGCGACTAGGCACGCTGGTATCGTCTGCGACCGGCCAAGAAAACGGCAATACAAGCAGTACGGAGTTTGAAAAGCGGCGGCGAAGTGGTAGACGGACTACCGTGTCGGTCGTGCTGCTCGGCGTGTTACTGCTCGCCCTTGTTTTCTTTGCGGGTCTGTTTATCGTCGCCGGACATATTTCAGAAGTTGTCGGACGCCCAGCGGGACCGGATGTCATGCTCGTTCTGGGCCTCGACAAGGCCAAATATAAACCAGAGTACCTTCAAAAGATCATTGATAACCGGCAAGAATACGCGGATGCGCACGGCTACGGGCTCTTCGTTCGCGACATTGACGATTTCTCGAGCACGTTACACGACCCGTCGCGCAACGAGTGGAAGAAACTACCATTGATTCGTGCTGCGATGGCATACTCGCCAGGGGCAAAGTATTTCTGGTACCTTGACCAGAATGCGATTATCATGAACCCGAATCTCAGGATAGACGAGCATATCACGGATCCGAAGCGGTTGAACGAAATGGTTTTGAGAGACGTTCCTGTGATTCCTCCCGACAGCACTATTCGGACATACAGACATGTGCCGGCTGACCGGATGAAGTTCATCATATCTCAGGACCACGAAGGGTTCCAGACTGGTAGTTTCATTTTGAAGAACGAAGAGTACTCAAAGTATGTGTTGGACGCTTGGTTCGACAAGCTGTACCAAGAATACACATTCGAGAAGCGTGACAAGGGTGCACTGGTACGTTTATATGTTTTTTTAAGGATTCTTTGTTTGTTGTCCGGGCTGTGAACTAATATCACTGTTTAGGAACACATGGCCCAATGGCATCCGACAGTTCTCAGCAAAATGGCAGTCATCCCGCAACGGATATTCAACTCCTATCCCAATGGTGTGGGCGAGTCATTGTACCAAGACGGCGACTTTGTCGCTAGTCTGATTGGGTGCGATACACCTGAACGGAGCTGTGTGCGCGAGTTTGAGCGCATGTGGGATAACAGGGGCCGCGTTGTGAGCAAGAAGAAATAATCTCAGTGCATCCCAAATCAAATTTGAGCGAACCGAACGGCGCAACGAATAGCGACAGGACTCTAGACTAGAGTCGATAGTACATAATAGTGCAGCTTGGCACGATTTTCTTTTGTCTTCTTGATCAGCGGTGCAATAGTTTTGTGTGTTTTTGTTTTGTCATTGGCGCTCTTGCGATATTTCATGGTTGCCATCGTGTGCCCGATTTTTTCAGCAGTTTGCTTTTGCTTTTGTGTTTTCGCTTGTGCTGTTTTACTTTACATTTTTCGACTTATCGTCGGGCGCATTTTTGTGTTGTTTGCAATTATTGTATAGATCGGTTTGGACCGGACCGGATAAGTTCCTTTCAGCCTTTATAACATCATACCATTTGACCTGCTGTATCAATAGTTATAATATATTAATATCTGAGTAATTAACTTAACGTTCTGATGGGTTCAGCGTTGTTTGTTTCGATGAGCTCTTCACTTGCACGCAGACTCACTATGTTGAACCTGCCTCCAGACGATAACCAGCCGTCCGTACGTACGTATAAGCGGTAAGCCTTTCTGCCTTAAATCTTATCACTTGTGATTGAACAAGAATTTCGAGCATGCAGCGTACAACGAAGTCGACTTGTAATTGCTTCAAGCTGACTCGACATGGGCTTGGCGCCTTCGGACGCATGACAACCACCCAAATCGGAAAAAAAGCGCCGCGCGAAGAGTGGTTTGCGCATCACGTGAACTACTGCGCGCCGCTCTCATAATTTTTTGTGCGCCCTCCGACGACGGCATTATCCTATTTATTTTCGTAAGCCATTTGCCGTCTCAATTCGATAGATAGATATTCTCTCGTTGTACTCGATAGACTATATAATTTAGATATGTCTCCTACTACTTCGACTAAGGACAAGTCCAATTCCGGCCTGGCGCGGGTGCTGGGTTCAGGTATGAATGTGTTTAACCCGACGAAGGCTTCTTCGGGATACGGGAGTAAATGGATGACGGCTAACGTGTGGTTATAGCTTCTGCTGGAATTTCAGAGCTTGCTGTGTTTCATCCCGTATGTTGACTTTTTTTGGTTTGAAAGAAACTCGCTGTTTTGCTGGTAACGACGATGGCTGACCTCGGGCGGGGTTATATAGGTCGACACTACTGCGAAGCGATTGATGAGCAACAACACTCGGGTACATAGCATTTTTGAAAATCCTTTGGAGTTGCATAGACTAATGTGAGAATAGGTTACGTCTCTGTCTCAGCTGAACAAGGTCGTCTTCCGGGACTTTGCGGATGCGTCGCTTGGCCGCAAGGCACTTTCCATGTTCCCCGGTTTAGGCTATGCTGCCGGCTATAAGGTCAGTGAGATGATTTGAATGCATTAGATTGAATGCTCTTGATGGAATATCGTTTCTGACAGAATATGCGATTTTAGATTTTGCAGCGAGTTTACAAGTACGGCGGTCAGCCGGTCGTCAACGATGCTCTGTACACCCGGTTTGGCGGTGACTTTGAGAACGCGTTTGGCAAGAAGACCGGAAAGGCGCTTCTCTCTGCCACGTCAGGAAGGTAACTCAAGAACTTGTGTGGTGAATCAGTATTAAGAAAATCGGTTTGCTGATTTTTTATTTGTGTAGTATCGTTGGTATTGGTGAGATTGTCCTGCTCCCGCTCGATGTCCTGAAGATCAAGCGCCAGACCAACCCGGAGTCATTCAAGGGCCGTGGATTTATCAAGATCTTGGCCGATGAGGGATTCGGTCTGTACCGTGGATGGGGATGGACTGCCGCCCGTAACGCGCCTGGATCGTTCGCTGTATGTTAACTAATTAACCGGAGTTCGCGGTGAAGGTTTTAAAGCTGACATGTTTTTGCTAGCTCTTTGGTGGAAACGCGTTCGCGAAGGAGTACATTTTCCGTCTTGAGGACTACGGTGCCGCTACGTGGGGCCAGAACTTTGTGGCTTCGATCTTTGGCGCGTCGGCGTCGCTTATCGTGTCTGCCCCTCTCGATGTCATCAAGACCCGCATTCAGAACCGAAACTTTGATAACCCAGAGTCCGGATTCACTATTCTCAAGAACATGGCCAAGAACGAGGGTGAGTGGCCTTTTTTTCATGTATCTCTTAGCGACAGAGATAAACTAACTGGTGATCAGGATTTGGAAGTTTCTTCAAGGGACTTGTGCCTAAGCTCTTGACGACTGGACCCAAGCTCGTGTTCAGCTTCGCCCTTGCTCAGACGTAAGCATACGCCTTGTACATGACCTTTTTCTGAGAACAGCTAGCTAACAATCAACCAGTCTGATTCCTGCCTTTGACAAGGTCCTCGGAAGCCAGAAATAGATAACCACCACTCCGCCTACCGAAACCGAAACTCCGAGGCCGACGACGACAACGAGCAGTTGATGTACATAGAAAAATACCGGCACGAAGGGACTCGGACGGTGTATTTAGGAGTCCGATATAATCTGTAACAGTATCTTTCATCTCCCTTTTTTCTCCTTTCCATTCACGGTTCTACCTTTATCGTCCTATGTTTTTTGATCGAGAAGTGTCTCTTTGGCGGTTAGATAACTATTCCTTCCCGAATCGGGAAGCATGTACATAGAGCTGCTGTTAATTGTTGAGTAGCGATTTGCGTTAATGAGATTGCTCGTAATTCGTAAAGCCTGCATTTAGCCTCGTAAGTCGTATTGCATTCTCTGTTTGGCTGCTCTCGGCAGTTCGACGGGCCGACGGTGACTCCTGCTCCACATGTCCATGGAGTGCTATGTAGCGTGCGTATTAGATCGGGGCTGGTGCTATACGATCTCGTATAAAGTCGGCGGTGATAGATCGACGAGTCAAGTTCGAGTCGAGCCAAAACGCGTTTTGGGATTTGCAGGCCGTGCGCGCGAGAATTACGTCGAGACCGAGGTTTAAATTTAAATTTAAATTTAAATTTAAACATCAGCGCTCCGGCGGGCCTTTTGGTTTTGGTTTGGTTCGGGCGATTAGGCCGCGCGCAGCCAGGCTTGGCCAGGCCTCTACAGTCAACAAACTGCTTCCGCACATATATCACGGCCAATTCCCCGTGTCTGGCCGGTCTCTGTCCCTAGTTGCTGTTTCCCGGCAAATTGACCCGCTGCTCCGCCCCCGAGCCCCAGTCGCGACCCGAATCACCCACGCAGCAGCCCGCCATGTCGTCTCCGCGCTCGATGCAGAACACGTCTGCGCTGCTCTCGTCGCCGCCACACATCATGTTCCAGTTCCCGGTCGGCATCGACATGCCCCAGGGCCCTCCAGGTGCGAAAGCTCGATTGTTATTCAAAATCTAAGCGCACTCGGCTAACAAGACAGACGGATCACTCTTCGCGTCCTACTTCGACTGGACAATGGACATCCGCGTGCCCGTGACCATCGCGACCGTGTACGCAACCTGCGTGCACCTGCTCAACCGCTCTCGTGGCCCGGGAACCCCTCCCGCTCGGTTCGCGCGCACGATGCTGTTTAAATGGCTCGTCATTGCGCACAACATGTTTCTGTGCGCGTACTCGGCGTGGACCTGTCTCGGCATGTCCTCGTCGCTCGTCGGGACCGTGCTCGAGATGTCGCGGGGTCATAACCGCGGAAGCTCTGGATTCTGGCGCGGCCTGTGTTCGGTGAACGAGGGGATCTGGGCCCGTGGACTTAGTTACTATGGGTTTTTGTTTTACCTGTCCAAGTTCTACGAGGTCCTCGACACCGCGATCATTCTGGCAAAGGGCAAGCGATCGTCGCTGTTGCAGACCTACCATCACGCCGGCGCCATGCTCTCGATGTGGGCCGGTCTCCGCTTTGCGTCTCCGCCAATCTGGATCTTTGTCGTCTTCAACTCGCTCATCCACACGCTCATGTACTTTTACTACACGCTCTCGGGACTCAACATCAAGGTCCCGCGCGCCGTCAAGCGCGCGCTCACGACCGCGCAGATCACGCAGTTTGTGTTTGGCGGCAGCCTTGCGCTGGCGCATTTGTTTGTATACTACTTTGACCCCGGATCAGAGCAGTACACGAGCTGTCTGGTGAATCCGGGCCAGACGTTTGCGCTGTTTTTTAACGTCCTGTATCTTGCTCCGTTGACGTACTTGTTTGTCGGGTTTTGGATAGAGTCGTATGTGCTTGGTCGCAAGCCAGTCAGGGTGCCCAAGACTGTGGACACTGTAGAGCCCGTAGCGGCGTCTGGTTGAGTTGGTTTGATTTAGATATTGGTGTTGTTTTGTCTATTCCGCTAGAACATAAACACTTCTCAGAAGCTCTCACTTGGCTCAGCATCGTCTCTAGTCCACTGCTTCTCCAGATCTAACTTCTGAAGTCGTAGACTTCTGTCTTTCTTTACTTGTTGACAGCTGAGTATATCAATGACACTCAGATTCAGATTCAGATTCAGACCGGCAGGAGCTGATCGATGGCAACTCAACCTCGTCACTCGTACTGCTCCTCACCAAGCAGCACTTCCTCGTACGTGCGCCCCCGTAATCGCGGTCACCGTCGCTGCAGATCCGCCCGCCTTTCGCATCCGACGGGGCCCCAACAACTCTCGAACTCTAAACTTACCCCTGAGCGCCACGTGCGGCGCCTTCGAAATGCTCGGAGCGCAAGGTTTGTTGACCTTGTGTGTATACTTTTACGAAAAACTACACGGCCCAGACGGCCAAAACGCGTTTTGAGAACTGGTTTTGCACTTTCAGGTAAAGTGTTGGGACGCGGGCGGAGCTTCGTGATCAGTAACCGCTGAGGCTAGTTGGAATGGAGCCGAGGTTTAGTCTCATCTCAGAGTCCACAATGCGGAGTGCAGCCGAGTGAGACGACTGTTGGGCACTTTGGAGACTGGAGAATCGGAAAAAGTGGAGGTGTGCTCTTAGTGGGCACTGAGCAGAAGTAGTGTTTAAAGGGCCGGAATTGACGGCAGAAATAGAACTATACTGACAGATCTACTAGCCAGAAGAAGAACGGCCCGCGAGCATTGCAATTGTCAGAACTAAGCGGGGTTTTTACATAAAATTTGTGTTGGATGGATACTGTAGCTCAAAAAGGGTTAAGGTTAGGTAGTTAATGTTACGATATTACAGTTATTTCGCTGTTTCACAACATGTTCCATCGTGTAGTTCGTATAGCGAAAATAGACTAGAAGTGTAAACTGGAAACAAAGAAGAGCATCGTCTAAAATCTAAATGAACGCCAAAGAGTCCAACCGGCAGTGTGTGTGTACAAGCGAGCTCCGTAAGGAGTGTAAATGAAATCAAGGTCCAAGAACGAACAAAGCCAGGCAAAGCAAAACGAATCCGAAAACCGAAACCAAATATACCAAGCGCAATAAAAACCAGCCGTTGCCGCATGCAGGCGCTTCATGCAAAATATGTATAAAATCAATCATGCAGCAAGATCAGGTAACCTGCCAGCCCACTCCAACACCTCGAGACTCATGACGACCATGACCATCGTGATCGGCAACGTGAGCACGACGTACCCCCAAAACAGGACCGCGACCATCTCACGCTCAAACACCTCGTTGAGCTGGCAAATCTGGCTGAGCTGGATCGCGGGCGGCGCGGTCGTGAGCAGGAACAGCACGACGAGGAAGATCGGGTCGTCGACAATCGACAGGTGCACGTATTTCGCGACCAGCGCTAGTACGGGGAGTAACACGACGGCCGGGACCAGCATGCGCGCAAGCAACGACGTCGCGACGATGCGTTTGTAGTTTGGTGACGCGGCGGCGGCCGTGTCGTCTGGGTATAGGTTCCCGCCGAGCACGACCAGGATAAGCGGGACGGCGACTTGCGAAGTCTCTGTGATTGCGGCGGTGAATGTGTGGCCGATAAAGCCCTCGGTCTCGAACAGTAACCGCTGTAAAGGCCGGATCGTAGCTACCGTGAGGCCGAGGAACATGGACCATAACGGCGGATTCATAAACGAATTGAGCTTCCGCAGCACCGTCCACGCGATCTGTACCGGCGCCGATTGAACGAATGTAGACACGGAATCAGTCCGCAAAGCAGGTCGGAAAGACCGGTTGAAGGAGGGCAGCATGCCGCCGCCAAGGGTAGTATGGGGTAGTGGTTCTGGCCGATAAAACAGGGTCGAGCCGCTCTCGTGCTCGTTGAAAGATGCACCGCTTGCTTCGACCGCGTAGTCGTGCGGGAAGAGCGGCTTTGAGTTCATGGCTATACTCTCGCCGCCGGCGTCCGGATCGACGTTATGCGAAATGTAATGCACGGCGGCAGATTCTGTTGTGACGTCGGAATCAGTGCTGTCGTCTGTCATGATTGCCGATGACCGTGACGACGGAACACTAGAGCTAATGTCCTTTGCCAACAACGTATTATAACCCCATGACCAGCGCAGCATCTGGCCCAGCTGCTGGAAAATCAAGAGATACAAGATCCCGCGCGACGCGACATTGTCAGGCGTATCGTCCTGCAACCAGCGCAGCGACGGCAGCGTCTGGGCCAGCGCGATCGTCAGCGACACCGGCAGACTGTTTGAGTTGCCAAACACGGCCATGGCGATGACGAAGTTTGACTCGCGCCGGTTGAAGCGCTGGATGCGGGACATGGCCGCGCCGGCGAGATAGGAGACGCCGGTGGTGACGACGAAGAGGACCGGGATCAGGGCCAGATCGACGAGTTTGTCGGCCGTGATTGCGGATGCGAGCTAGGTGAGATTAGCAATATGCTCGATAATCCGCATCACAAGACATACCTTGACGAAGATCAGGCACGGAGTGAAGATCTGGACATTGAGCTGCGACAGATGCTTCTGCAGCGACGGATTAAGCAGACGCTCGTGGGCGGCCCAGAACCCCAGGACACAGACGAGCACGACCTGCACGACGGCCTGGAACGTGAGGAAGGACAGGCGGCCGTAGGAAGGGTGGTTGTGCGCGGCCAGCGGGGCCACCGCCGTGTCGAGCGGCGAAGCGGGCTCCATCGACATTGCCGGCTGCTCGCGGCCCTCTGCGAGCCTTGGAGGGGGGGAAGGGAGGAAGTCAGAGAAGATCCTGAGGATCCGGTGAATGTGAAAGCGGCGAAGCACGCGGGCCAGAACAACAACAAACAGCAGAAAGCAGAAAGCAGCAAGCAGCAGGGAATCCGCAGCAGCCGGCTCGCGTCGAGCGGCAAGCTGACGATCTCCGGCGAAGTCCCAGGCTGTGCGTGAGCCTTCGTGTGCAAACACGTGTGTTTATACGCTGTTCTGGGGGCGGAGCGCGGGTGGATTTGTCGACAAGTAACCGTGTGTTGAGCACCAGGATAGTAGCTGGACTTATAGAGTTTTAGGGTTTCTAGGGTTTACAGGGTCTAGGGTTTAGAGCCCCTGATCGGCCGTCACTGGCAGTTACCCGGCCAGGCACGCGCCACGTGCGCCCAGGGTTAGGGCGCGCGCCGCACGGGCCCGGGCCGGACGCGGCGGCTGCGCCAGAAAAGCAACAAAAGCAACTAAAAGCAAGCGGCGCCCCGCTGCTGTCGCTTCGGCGTATCGTCACTTGTCTTCCCGGTTCCTGCTCCACCGCACCGCCCCCTACCACCACCCTGCCACCACCCTACTATTTACTACCACCACCACCACCACCACCACCACCACCACAACAAACACCACCACCATGCCGCCTCTTCTCCAGCCGCCGAACCCGGCGCAGCAGAACGGCGGCCCGCCCGGCCCCGTCTCCGCCTACCAGAAGCTGCAGTCCGTCAACGAGCAGGCCTGGATGTCTATCGGTACGACTCTCCACCCATCACCCAACCCATCCATCATGCATCCCCGTATTACCGAGCTAACATCCTCCAGGAAACATCGCCGATATGATGGGCGACC
Organism: Myxozyma monticola; assembly: GCA_030568405.1. Classification (NCBI taxonomy): domain Eukaryota; kingdom Fungi; phylum Ascomycota; class Lipomycetes; order Lipomycetales; family Lipomycetaceae; genus Myxozyma; species Myxozyma monticola. The sequence continues at coordinate 247,186 of JAJLTV010000010.1, forward strand.
ACGACCGCGCGATGCATGCCTACGAAGCCGTGCTGCGCCATAACCCGTACTCGATCCCCGCCATGAGCGCGACCGCGAACATTCTTCGCCAGAAGGAGCAGTTCGGCCGCGCGGTCGAGTACTACCAGTCCATTCTGACCTTCTCCAACGACTCGGGCGAGACCTGGGGCGCCTTGGGCCACTGCTACCTCATGATGGACGACCTGCAGAAGGCGTACTCCGCCTACCAGCAGGCTCTCTACCATCTGCGTGACCCCAAAGAGCCGAAGCTGTGGTACGGCATCGGTATTCTCTACGACCGCTACGGCTCGCTCGAGTACGCCGAAGAGGCCTTCACGCAGGTCATGACCATGGACCCGAATTTCGAGAAGGCAAACGAAATCTACTTCCGTCTCGGAATCATATACAAGCAGCAGCTCAAGCATGACCTTTCCCTGCAGTGCTTCAAGTACATCCTGCACAACCCGCCGCGTCCGCTGACCGAGATCGACATTTGGTTTCAAATCGGCCACGTCTACGAGCAACGCAAGGACGTAAGTTTTTTTTTATTTGATTGTTTGGTTTCCCAGTTTGTTGTAGAGCGCTGCTAACAAAACAGTACAAAGCCGCGAAGGAGGCCTACGAGCGCGTGCTGCTCGAGGACCCGCACCACGCCAAGGTACTGCAACAGCTTGGCTGGCTTTATCACCAGCAGAACTCGTCGTTCGCGAACCAGGACCTGGCCATCACGTACCTGACCAAGTCCCTGGAAGCTGACGGCCACGACGCACAAAGCTGGTACCTTCTGGGCCGTTGCTACATGGCTCAGCAGAAGTACAACAAGGCTTACGAGGCGTACCAGCAGGCTGTCTACCGCGAGGGCCGAAACCCGACTTTCTGGTGCTCGATCGGTGTGCTGTACTACCAGATCAACCAGTACCGCGACGCTCTTGACGCGTACTCGCGCGCAATCCGTCTCAATCCGTACATTTCCGAAGTCTGGTACGACCTCGGTACACTGTACGAGTCGTGCAACAACCAGCTCTCGGACGCGCTGGACGCGTACCAGCGCGCGGCCGAGCTTGACCCGACCAACACGCACATCCAGGCACGGTTGGAACAGCTCCGGAACCCGCAGGGCCAGCCTCCAAACGGCACGCCCCAGCAAGCCCCGGCCGCGGCACCGCGTCCGCAGGACCCGCAGGCGTACCAGACCGCACCGTCGGGCCCGCCTACGCCGAGATGGAACTCAAACATGAACAGCCAGACCGCGCCGCCGTCTGGACCGCCTGGTCCGGCGGGCCCCGCGCGTCCGTCTGTTGCGCCGCCGAACCCGCTCGCGCACCAGGGTCCGCTGGGGACACAGATGGCGTCGCAGCCGAGCGCGGGCCAACCGCCGGCTATCATGGCGCAGTACCAGCACCCATCGCAGCCTCAGCAGCAGCAGCTTCCGCCGCCGCCTCCGCAGCAGGCTCAGCAGCCTGCCGCAGCTGCGTCGGCACCTATGCCGCAGTACCAACCGCCGCCGTTGTCATCGTACCGGCCGCCTGCGCTGGAGTCTGTGGCAGCGGCAGCGGAGACGCATGGCGCGGCACAAGCTCACCCCGAGCCGGCGGCGGCGTCGTCGTCTGCGTCGATTGCCGCGTTGACCTCGACGACGACTGCTCCTGCTGCAGCAGCAGCAGCAGCTGCTGCTCCGTCATCGTCGTCGTCTACAAAGCGTCATCGAGAATGGGAAGACGAGCAAGGCGGGGAAAGCAAGAAACAGGCGCTGGAAGAAAACCGCGGAGGATCGGTCCCGGCTGCCGCGAACGGAGAAGGCAGTCAGGGGGGTCAGGATCAAAAGATCCCGAGTCTGGCGTCGCTGTACGACAGCGCACAGCGCGGCGGTCCGACGCCGCCACTCCCACCTGTCTCATCGTCCGACGCCGCGGCCGAGGGCGGTGCTACAACTGCTACTACGTTGCCGTCGATGCAGACGCACCCGTCAGACTCGACCGAGCTTCGCCAGGTAAGCACGCCGGAACCGGTGTCATCCGCAACCGCGACCTCGACATTGCCGTCTCTTGCGGCGTTGACCGCCGACGCGACGTCGGCGTCCGTGTCGGCGATTCCTGCAATCAGCGCACCCGCGGCGGCGCCGGTTGCGGCCAAATCGAGCTGGCTGTCGAGTGTGACGGGGCCGGCGGATAGCGAGCGCAAGCCGTCGCCGGTGGCGTCTGCGTCTGCGCAGTCGCCTGCGTCTGCGGCGGGGTCTGCGTCCGGGTCTGCGGCGGGGTCGATTGCGAGGTCGATGTCAAACACGCCAGCTCCGGCTCCGGCTCCCGCGTCGGGTCCAGCTCCAGCTCCGGTGTCAGCGGCAGCTGAGAAGGAGGCGAGCCCGGACGCGATGGACGTGGATGAGCCGGCTGAGAAGACTAAAGCGGATGAGCAAGATGCGGTTGAGGCGAAGAGGAAGGAAGAGCAGGAGCGGCGGGAGCGGACGCTTGTGCTTGAGCGGGAGCGGGAGCAGAAGTTGTTGGACGACGAGGCGGCTACGAGGTCGCGTAAGGAAGCAGCTGCTGCTGAGGCAGCGGCGGCTTCGGCGGCGGCGGCGGCGGCGGCGGCAGAAGCTGCGAAGCCTGCGGTTGTGGATGAAGTTCCGCAGCGCGCGGTGGAGGAGGATGAGGATTACGATGATGATGACGATGACGATGAGGAGGAGGGAGAGACGGTTGAGAAGGAGGCTAAAGGCGGGGAGGATATGATGTCGCAGCTGCTTGCGGCGGCGGCTGCTGCTGGTGGGTCGGAGAAGACTACTACGGTTGCGGAGGAGGGTGAAGTTACGAAGACGGAGGGCGGTGAGAAGGGGGAGGAGAAGACGGGTGAGGAGAAGACGAGTGAGGGCGCGAAGGAGGAGCCGAAGGAGTAGTGTACAGTATATTATGATGTTATTACAATAGTTAACTATGAGAAACGAGTTCACGATGTTTTTGTTAATTTGCCATATCGAGACTAAGCTAAATAATGGCAATTGGTGGGCCGGGATTGGGTTCGTTTGTGGGTTTGCACCTTGCTCTAGCTCAAGATTGTAATTAAGGTTGGCGAGCATGATACGCGTAATGGGTATAGCCTATAGAGCCTAAACCTCGTCGATAGACGAACGCACAAGTATACAACAGTGGAACAGTAGAAGAAGAACAGAAGAGTTGAATGTAAGGTAGCACCAAATGCAATTGAACAGTCCAGAATTGACAAGAAGCCCAAGAAAATGACGAACAAAATGCGAATTACATAACGAGCGGCGCCGAGGCCGAGTCACAGCGCGCCAGGCCTGCCAAGCGGCCAGCCAAGCCCGAGTTCTGGGTCGCGCGGCGGCGCCGAGCTCGCAATTATTGACTTAACCGATGTGCTAGTCGAGACGGGCTTACGAATGCGCGCAACGGCACGAGAACAAGGACGCAGCAGCAAGGAGTCAGGACCAAGACCGAGCAGCCGGGCGGGGAGCAGAGTTTCGGGTCTCGGCAGCGATCTAGATGGCGGGTGAGCAGGTCGGGAGACTTAAAATGGAGAATTGATCGATATTTAATGAGAACACTATGCAACTCCAACGCCGGATCCATGAGAAACAGATAAACAACCGAAACAAACAAGTAAAAGAGTAATAGAGTATCAACCCGGCACGAAACTCAGACGCGCAGGCACGGCCGGGGTCGCCGGCCAACACACGTATCGCGCCCACGCGCGCCAGATATACGCCGTATCGCTCGCCGCGACGGGCTCGCCCAGGCACAACGAGTACAAACAGACCACGACGGCGGCAAGGCCCGGAAACATAAACGCAAACGCGACGAGCGGCGAGAGCAGGTGCATCGTGATCAGGCGCGGCAGGGAGTAGTGCAGCGGCGGCGGCGGTTGCGTGGTGTGTCTGCGTGTGCGAGACGGAGTTCCAGATGACACTGTGCTGTCGAGACTGGTTGAGTAGGACCCGCCGCGCAGGAACGCGGCTTCAGGGCGGGTGGGCGGGGACAGTAGGAACGGGGACGCGTCGGCGGACGAGAACGAGACCGAGAGCTCAGAGGCCGAGTCGTCCGGGTCCACGTTGCGATCGATCAGCGTTGCCCGGACGCGCACGCGACGCAGATGAGCTGCGGCCAGGACCGCGAGCGCGTCGGTCAGCCGTGCCGAAGACGACGAGCGCTGGGTCTCGGATTTCTCGAGGTCTTCGTGTTCTGCGGGCTCGTGGTTGCGGAGCGCGCGGACGGCGTGCAGCGCGAGGAGGACTGTGGTTTGCAGCGCGCTGGCGAGGGTGTAGAAGAGGTTGAACACGCAGACGTGGAGGAGCAGCGCGGAGGTCGAGAATGGCGGTGCAGCAGGCACGAATGAGTGCGAGTGCGAGTGCAGCACGCGGGACGCTGTCGCGGTTGATGTCGTCGTGGACGTCTCGTTTGTCGAGGATGAAGAGGACATCGTCGTCGCGGACGTCGAAGTCGTCGTCGTCGCCATCGCCATCGCCAGGTCGCCCGGACAGGACGGAGAAGCAGAGAAAGAGCACGAAGCAGGCCGACCACGGAGCGCGACTGCGACTGCGATCCCGCTGCACGGCATGCCGCCGCTGTTATATCCTCGCCTGCCCGCAAAACACAGCGCCCGCCGAGACCCGCGCTGGGACTTTTCGGGCTCTTGGGCGCCCGGCGGTCCAGTGAGCACCAGCTCGGCGCGTCACGCGGCTCACAGCCCGCTCACGGCTCACAGCTGCGCCCAGCCCGCCGAGCCCGGCCCAACCGACCGCGTCGTCGTCCTCTCTTCCTCCGCTGCCCGCGACTTGACGAGTTACTTCCTCACGCCCTCGAGGCTGCCCATGTTTCGGCCGCCCTTCCGCTCTCTCGTCTCTCTTCGTCGTCCTCAGCTCGAGACGAACACAAACGCCAAGAACAGTCACGTGCCGCGCCGCGCCGGAAGCGGCGCATTTAAGCTCGCCCGTTTCCCAACTATTATGGCGTCGAACTCCAATCCACACATCGAATAGCTATCGAATCTCTGATATACACCATGGTTGCGCTTCCTGTAGTATCCTCTCTTTTCCTTTTCCTAGCACTGCTGCACTTGGTGGCAGCGGCCGTGCCCGGCGCGGGCTTCGTACTGCCCTCGTCCGTCGACGCGGCCGTCTTCGCGCCAACTCCGTCCGCCGAGCCTGCCTTGGCCGTCGCACCTCCTGAGCTGGACAACCAAGAAGACAACCAAGAAGTCTGGCCCCAGATCTTTGACGACATCGATACCTTTTCTGACTCTGCTGAGTTTGATGCTGTTGCTGCTAACCCCATCGACGACGACGACGACGGCGGCGAGCTCGCCGAGCTTTCCCTCGACGGCCCGCTAACCGTGCGCGCCCAGTCCTTCCCCGGCGTCTCGATCCTCGCCAACTCGCTCGCAGACCGCTACGTCGTCGTGTTCAACCAAGTCCCCCACGCGCAAGTGCTGTCTCACTATCTCTGGCTGCGCTCCCAAATCAAGCGCTTCGCTCCCCCCAAAGCAGCTGGAGCAGCAGCCGGAGCAGCAACCGCAGCAGCCAAGCCAGCGCTGCGTCTCTTCCGCACCTTCTCCATCGGCGCCATGCACGCCTACTCTGCCCGTCTGCCGCGCGCGTTCCTGCCGATCCTTGCTCGCCGCCCAGAGATTGCCTACGTGCAGTCCGACGCGGTCGTGGCCGCCTTTGACACCCAGCTCCGCGCGCCGTACAACCTGGCCCGGCTCTCGTCTCGTACCACGCCTGACTCATCGGCAGCTCCGTTCAACTATCTGTCAAATCCGGGCGCCGGCGTCGATATCTATATCCTTGACTCTGGCCTTCGTGCGTCTCATTCTGAATTCACCTCATCCTCTGATACCTCCTCGCGCGCATCCCACATCTCGGTCGTACATCCCTACACCAACCCCTTCGACCGCAACGGCCACGGCACCCACGTCGCCGCGACCGCCGCCGGCTCAACCTACGGCGTCGCCAAGAACGCGACCGTCATCGGCGTCAAAGTCCTCTCCGACCACGGCATGGGCTCCACGGCCTCCATCGTCGCCGGCATCGACTACGTCGCGCACGAGGCTGAACTCCACGGCCGCCCGTCGGTCATCAATCTCAGCCTCGGTGGCTCCGCGAATGACGTGCTCACGCGCGCGGTCGAGGAAGTCGTCAAGCTTGGCGTGCATGTGGTCGTCGCGGCCGGCAACTCGCGCGCCGACGCGTGCTACATCTCACCTGCCAACGCGCCTGCGGCAATTACCGTCGGCGCATCCGACTCCAAAGATAAAATCGCGCCCTTCTCAAACGACGGTCCTTGCATCGATATTTTCGCGTACGCATTTCCGTCTTTCTCAAAACTAACTATTATTACTGACTATCCTGCAGCCCCGGCGTCAACATCCCCTCAGCAGGCATCTCAAACGATAAATCCACCTCCAAGCTCTCAGGCACCTCAATGTCCTCTCCGCTCGTCGCAGGCCTGGTAGCCTACCTCGTCGCGCTATCTCCTGATTCCTCGCCGGCGGAGATTAAACAGCAGGTTATCGAGCTTTCTACCAAGGGCGTCCTGTCTGGCGCCGTGTTTGCAAAGAATACGACTGTTAATGCGTTGGCGTTTAATGGATACCTGGATTAGGACTGTTGTGATGTTATACCCGGCGCGTTTGCGCAGTTGTAGGTTGGCACTCGAAGATTAAATTACAGTCAACCGTGTTGAAATTACATGGTAATGACTGTCGACTTATCACTGATCAATGATCGTACATCTGTTCAATTGTCTTAACTCTCCGCACCGCATTTTCACCGTAGACAAGTCCACTGATGCAACTCTGCCGACGACTCTTGTAGGCGCCGTCGTCGTCATCGAGATTGACATTGGTGAAGCACCATACTTCAGAATTCAGATGCTTTATTCTAATAAATTATCTATAACTATATTTGCAAGAAGTCCAGCCAGCCATACAAACAGACCGTTCCTGGAAAGAATGATAACAATTTTGAGCCCCTAAACAAATCCCGCTTCATCATACTCACAACCCTAATTCACAATCGACGACATCACGTCCGCCAAAATATCAAGCCCAGTCTGCTTCTCGTCCTTCGCAGGCGACGATTCCACAGCCGCTGCCTGCATCAGCGGCGGCTGAGAACGTTGCAATAGCGGACTCATGGGCTCGTTAATAACTGCTGCTGCTACCTGAGGCTCCTGCGGGTCCGAGTATCGCTGCTGCTGCTGCTGCTGGATCGGCGACGGGGCGTAATGGTGTGAGACTGGAGGGAGATGTGTCGGCGACGAGAGATGCGCCGATATCGACGGCAACTGAAATCCGTTCCGGTTTCCATCCATCGCCGGAAGCGAGCCAGCGGTACCGGTGGCATACATTCCACCTAAACTGCCTCCGGCAGTCAATGAAGACATAGGCGGAAGCTGCTGTGTCGGTGACTGTGACGGCATGTTGATTAGCTGATGGATAGGCGAAACCGGAGGCGGCGCAACCGGCGACAGCATCGCTGCAAGCGAGGGCATGACCGACGGGGACGGCATCGACTGCTGGTTTGAATGCATCTGAGCAAGATACTGGCTAGCAGCCGGCTGTTGTCCCAGTGTGCCGCTATTCTCCGTCGGTGCCACCGCCGTAGCCATTGCCGCGGATCCGTTTGTCGCAGCAGCAGGGACCTGTGGCTGAACAACAGGTTTCTTCAGAGTCGACGCTTTCGGTTTCTGGAGTTTCGCCGGCGTCGGAACTTTTGGAAGATGAATCTTCACCGGCTGTTCACTCTTCGCCGCCGGCGGCACAACAGCTCCATTTGCAAGACCCGCTGTCGCAGCTTGCAGCGCAGCTGCTGCTCGGGCAGCCGCCTCCTCCTGAGCTTTCTGCTCCTGCTTCAACTTCCGTCTTTCAATCTCCCGCTTGCGTTCGCGCTCACGACGACGTAACCGATCAGCTTCCCGTTTCCGCTCCAGTTCAGCCTCGCGCTCGCGTTCCTTCTCAATTCGAATACACCGACTGCACATAAACTCAATCTCTTCAATCACCGGCTCCTCCTCGTCGTCGTCCATGACGTCACCCAAGGCTACAGCTGGGGTTGTGGTCGGCCGGGACTCTTCCTTGGGAGCAACTTCGCCAGCGGCTTCGCCATTCGTTGCACCATCAACAGCTTCGCCGTCTTCCATTTTCACATCCTCAATCTCATCAGCCCTCGCCTCCTCAGCCTCCTCAGCTTCGCGCTTCCGCGTCTCGACTTCCTCCTTCATCTGCTGCACCCGCGAAATCTCCTCAAACCGTCGCATCTCTTCAGGCGACAGATGATCAACATGCATCCAAATATCGCACTTGCCGCAGCACACAGACAACTCTCCGTCATCGTAATCGTCGCCGAAGATTCCACAGTAGCAATCAAAGTACCATGAACTCACACCACCAGCGCCTCCACGCCCGTTGCTGACTGAAGCCGGCGGCGCAACTGCCTGCGCAATCGGCGTCGATACCTGGCGCTCCAACTGCCGAGTCGACCGTCTAGACGGCAAATGCGCCTCGCTATCCTGCGACTCCTGCCTCTCACTTCTCGGCGACGCGACCACCGCATGAGCCGCCACAGGCGCCGGCGACGGCGTCGCAGTCGTCGCAGCCGTGGTAGTCGCAGCAGTCAACGACACCGGCGTCCCCAAACTCGCAAGTTTCGCCGCCTGCAGCGCAGCTTTCTTCGCAAGCTGCGCCTCCCGCCGCGCCGCCGCCTCCGCCAGCTTCACGTCCCGCTTCTGTAACCGGACCTCTCTATCCTTCTCGGCCTGCGCACGCTGCTTACGCTCGATCTTGCGCTGCTGCTTTTCCTGCTCCGCACGCTCAATCTCCGTCCGTCTCGCCTCGTCGTCCTTGCGTTTCTGCGCAATCGCGTCGCCGCGGCTCGATTTCTTGCGGTTCTCGTATATCCGGAGCTTTTCAATCTCCTTCAGCTTGGCAGCCTCTTCGTCTAACCTGTCGTCCTCAAGCGATTGAATCACAGGCATGATGTTGCTCTTGAGCAGTTCGTAAAACGCGCGCTCGCCGTGTTTCGACTTGTCGCGTGCCTTCTTGCCCAGAGATTCGAAAAACTCCTGCCACTCTATATACGTAGCGCAAAGGCATCGCCAAGTCATATCGCCGTCCCTTGAAAACTCTTCCAGTTCGGTGTAATCATCTCCCTCCACGGGCGTCGGCACAACTTCCTGCTGCGTTTCCGCGTCATCTTCAACCGTCTCTTCCACGCGCGAATCTTCATCTTCCTCCTCGCCTTCACCGCCATCTTCGTCATCCTCCTCGTCCTTCTCAACAGGCGAAATCGTCGTACGGCGTCTCTTCGACCGACGCGTGCTCGACCATCCAGTCACAGGCTTACGCCGCTTCCGCTTCGGTCGCGAGGCCGCCGCCGTCCGCGTCTTCTTCGGCGTCGGAGCCGGTGCCGGAGGTGGCGGCGGCTCGTGCCGGCTGTAGAGTCGGTTGTCGTCAAGAAGGAAGTATGTGTTGTGGTTTGAATCTTTTCCGACGGGATCAACGCGCTGTAGATTTTGTTAGAATTCTGCGTTTGCAACGCGATGATTGAAAAGAGGGAGGGTTACATACCCAGGCCATTTCTTCCGACTCGCGGAGATTACCCATCCGTTCGCGGAACCGTTCCGGTAAGAACGACTGCCAGGAGCATAGCTGGTACACGACTTTGACCTAGCGACGCGTAAATAATTTCAGTCTTACCAACACCGAGGGGGTCGGGGATGCGCATACCTGATCAAACAAACTCAAGTCGGAATAGGGAATAGGATCTTCATCCTCGCCAAACGGACACGGCAAAAGTGGATCCTTCTGGCGATACTGACGACGCGTGTAGTCGTCGAATTGATCCAGTCTGTAATGATAGGTGTGATTAGCTACGCGTACAATGTTTTTTAATTTGCCACCGTAGACTAGCAATGCACAACACTTACGTTAATCCACGCTGGCTGGATAAATGCTGAAGCAAAGATAGCCGGATCTTGGGCAACAGCGATAAGGGCGTGAGACCGATGAACTCCTTCTCCAGAGCCTGCGACGCGGTTAGTATTCAAAGATAATCAAGCCCCCGCGGCACTAGTAACCACAGCAGAGCCAACGCACCTCGATTTTCACATCATCGTTCTCCATCTTGATTGTATCTTTAAACATAAACAGCCATTGGAAGATCGCGCTGAACTGCCACATATTGCGGATCTGCTTCAGCTTGAGCCGGACTTGCTCGTCCGGCACCGCGTCCGCCTGTGCCAGCTCCGCCAGTGCAGCCTCGACCAGACCCATCTTGTGACCGGTCGCGGTGACGTTGTTTTCGGGCTCGAGAGCCGTCTCGGTAGTCGTCGTAGCCATCAGAGACCTGTATCAGCAGCGGGGGGGCACACGCGCCCTGTTTCGGGAAATATATATATAAAAGCGCAGCCGGGGAGCTCAATTGAGCGGGATGAAGCAGAGAAATAAAAAGGAGGTCGCGAGCTGCATTTAATACCAGTGCAGAACGCAGCCAGGATGCCCGGGGGGAAACGCGTCGGATCAGGCAGGGTCGTGGGCAGGAACGGGCGCGTCGAGGGTCGTCGGGGAGGTCGGAAGACGGGTATTAAGGGTGTGTGGAGACCCGGAGACTTGGACGTGGGAAAGGTCAGCGCTGCAGCCAGGAAACCCTGACCCTGTAGCACCAACCCCTCGCGCTTACGCCGGGTAGGGGCACCGCGTAAAAGAGTAAGGAGAAAACGCTGAGTAAAGGGATCCGGCCAGGCCAACAAGATATTTGCACTACTCCGCCAGAGGGACGACGTTGATAAACTATAGAAGCGCGACAACCAGACGATCTTCACAGAATACATCCGCCGACTACCCACGCACAGTACGCACCAGAAGCCCGGATGTCGGGTGTTTCTGCTTCTCAGTTGCAGTCGCAGCTGCAGTCGCAACAGCAGCACCAGCACCAGCAGCAACAGCAACAGCAGCACCAGCAAGTTCATGCCCAGATCCAGGCTGCCCAGCAGCAGCAGCATCTACAAGCCCAGCTCCAGGCGCAACTCCAGGCCCAGATCCAGCAGCCATCGCGCGCAGTGTCCGCGTCTGCGGGCGACGACGAGGCGAAGATCTATGCCTGGATTCTCGAGTTGATGCAGGGTCCGTCGCGGGAGCAAGCGCTGCTCGAGCTGTCGAAGAAGAGAGAGCAGTTCGAGGATCTCGCGCTGATACTGTGGCACTCTTACGGAGTCATGTCGATGCTTTTGCAGGAGATCGTGGGCGTGTATCCCGCCCTTTCCCCGCCAACCCTGACATCAGCTACGTCGAACCGCGTGTGCAACGCGCTGGCGTTGTTGCAGTGCGTCGCATCTCACAACGAGACCCGGACGCTTTTCCTCGGAGCGCATATTCCGTTGTTTCTGTATCCGTTTCTCAACACGACCTCGAAGACTCGACCTTTCGAGTACCTCAGGCTCACGTCGCTCGGCGTGATTGGCGCGCTCGTGAAGAACGACTCGCCGGACGTCATCAACTTCCTGCTCTCGACAGAAATCATCCCGCTCTGTCTGCGCATCATGGAGTCTGGCTCCGAGCTCTCCAAGACGGTTGCCATTTTCATCGTACAAAAAATCCTGCTCGACGACATCGGCCTCGCCTATATCTGCCAGACTTACGAACGCTTCTACGCCGTCGGCACTGTTCTCGGAAACATGGTCACCCAGCTTGTCGACCAGCAGACTGTACGCCTGCTCAAGCATGTCGTGCGATGCTACTTGCGGCTTAGCGATAACCCGCGTGCGCGCGAGGCGCTCCGGCAGTGTCTTCCCGAGCCGCTGCGGGATGCCACGTTCAGTCATGCCCTGCGCGACGATGCGACGACCAAGAGATGTCTGGCGCAGTTGTTGGTCAATCTGGCGGACAATTACGATTAAAAATGTGCAATGAGCTGATGGGAGAATTTGCGCTGGAGACCGCATATAATTTAGGAGTCGGCAATCTACCGGACGGACGGAAACAAGTATCATAAGTTAACAGAAGAAGATATACAATTCTGGAAAAAGTATTCAGGGATTTTGGCATGAAAAGAACGGTTTCTGATATGGATTTTTTATTTATTTACAGCTGTGTTTTGCTCTTGGGGTTTTGATCGTTTGCGTTCCGTCCATGCGGTTTCCAATGGGTTTGCATTTGAGGTGTGTCAAGCGTGTGTGCGTATATATCGGTTTTAGACGAACACGAGACGAGGGATCCTGTCCTGTCTCTGTCATCTAGTGACGTGTATTTATATTATGTATTTGTATGGATAGTTTGTGGCGAGTGTATATAGGCGAGGCAAAGAGGTTGCGGGGAGGAGCCGGGACCGGGAATAATTGTGTAGCGCCATGGTTTGCGTGATTGTGTCGCCACTGGGCCTGCTCGGTGGACAATTTGCAAAGTTTGCTCTAGTGAATAGCTATATATATTCTTTTTGTACAGCATAAATCATTAATCAGATCGAACGTCGTTAATTGATGGGCCGACTTAAATGGCGGCATGAGTGGAGATGTACAGATCCGGCGACCCGGCTCCACTTTAAGCGGGGCGGCCGCTCAGGCACGACGAAGTCCATACAGCATAAATAGCGAGCCCGTAATCCGTTTCCAAAGTCGATGAGGACAATTTTTATATAGATTGTGTGAAATTGATATAATCTGAAGATGCCGATGCACAAGACGAACTTCTACATGCCGCTGTGCGCGTGCGAGGAGCACCACACGCACCTCTCGCCGTCCGCCAAGCTGCGGCGGCAGCCCGAGCAGGACCGCTCGCAACCGCGAATGAGCGTGGTCGAGCGGGCAATCTACGGCCTGACGCGGGTCGTGCTGGGCGACAAGACCTCGCGCAACCTGTTCTTCACCTACGTGGTCGGGCTGCACCTGTTTGTGGGCGGCGCGATTCTGTTTCTGGCGCTGGCCGAGGTCGGCAGGTATGACAACATCGTGAAGCTGCCGGCTCAGGTTGCGATGCAGATGCAGACGCAGGCTCAGGCGCCCGCGGACCCGGAGGCGCTGTACGCTGCGGCAGGCAAGCACGAGGCCGCGGACATTGCTGGCCCCGCTGGCGCGCCGGAAGCTGCCATTGTCGATGACGCGGTCGCGGCGACGGACGCTGCGATTGCCGCGGTCGTGGAGCAGGTCGAGCAGCAGCAGGCGGAGAGTCCCGCGCGGTCGACCACTTATCGGGCCTGAGTTGATGACGGCGATGAAAATGATGACGGAGAGGGTTCGAGGTGTAAGCGGACGGGAAGCTGGAGACGCGTCAACCTTTGCCTGGCGGCTGCGTTGACGGTTGACGCGTACGCGTCTGATTCTAACGAGAAGGCGACGTTGCTATCTCGTCTCGCGGCTGGCGGTCGCCGCGGAGGTTCGCGTTGGGACTTTGGGGCGTCGGAGTAGGTTTACGAGACTCGCGGCGGTCAGCGCAGTTGGCACAATTGGTGGCAATGCGATTGGAGTTTGCATTCAATATACACAAATACAGTGATTGTTGTTCTGTGTTGTAAACAAACTAACAGAAACATTAAACAGGCTCGCAGTTCGTGCGACCTGGGTCTCCCACAAGTTGCCTCCTGCGTTGCAAGTTGAGGCTCGGTGTTAAGGTTCGGTTAAGGTTTGCATTAAGGTTCATATTAAAGTTGGCGCTAGCAGCGCACCGCACGGGCCGCGCGCCGTGATTGGCCGGCGGCGGCGCTGTCTCGCAAGTGTTAGTCACTTCGGTTCTGGCGCCGGCACAACCGCCGCAGCCGCGTGCGCACCGCGGCCCACTGACTCACTTAAAGGCCCGCCGGCCCCCCGCCGCTCGCTCTTCGCTCTCCACCCTTCGCGCCCATACCACCACTACTCCCAGAACGCAGCCATCGCAGCCATGGCCGCCTTCTAATCGTGTCGCTCTGTCTCCAGCAGAACCCCCAGCGCTCCCCCCCCCGAGCCCTCCTCCGCCTTCCCCGCAAGCTTTTAGCTTCGGCCTTTTTCTAACCGCGCGTTTACGCATTGTCCGGTCAGCTTAACCCGCTACCCCTCTACAACCACCAAACATGGCTTCCCCCACCCGACCCGCCTGGTTCTACCAACCCCAGCGGCACAAAACATCTTCAGCTTCAACTACTTCTGCAACAGCGACTCCTCTCCGCCCAGCAGCTTCCTCCTCCTCCTACGTCCTCGACTTCCGGTGTAGCGCCTGAATACACGTTTCCAGCGTACAATCCTATTTCACTACCACGCATTTTTCCTGAACTGTTATCATCTATTCCTCCGCCTCCTTTCGACATTAGTGCTCTCGATCCCACTCAGTACTCTGCTTATCTTCAAATGGTGTTCTCATTGAAACAGGAAGATTCCGACATCTTCCTCGACGGCTTCGGCCACTCGAAGGACTTGTTCGGCGCCGAGCTGTTCCCCGACATTGTGTCTATCCCCGTGGAAGGCATCTCGTCGGGCATCTCGTCTTCGCGCTCGTCCGAGTTCACGACGCCGCACTTTTCGACCATCTCCCCCGAGGAGATCTTTGCGAGTGTGACGCCTGCGCTCGATACTTCACCTTTTGATTCTCCTGATGCTTCTTACGACGCTTCTCCTCTTTTCGACTCTCACGACATCGGCAACCCTGATCAGTGGGGTTCTCTTTTCCACGATGCCAAGCTCACCGCTCCTGCTGCTGCGCCTGCTCCCGCACTTATCTCCATGGCTCCTACGATATCGCGTATGTCTACCGACTCCATCTCGCCGCGTTCCTCACTCTCCGAGTACTCGGACGATCGCTCTGCGTCACCCGACGGAGCGATTGTTGCAGTTGATGGATCGGTCGTAGGTGTTTCGGAGCGCAAGCGCAAATGCGTGTCATCAGACTCGTACACTCGTCGTCCTCGTGTCGAGCCCTTGCCGCCTATTGTCGTCCGTGACGCGGAAGACACTGTGGCTGTCAAGCGTGCGCGTAACACGTTGGCTGCGCGTCGTTCGCGAGAGCGAAAGATGTTGCGGTTGACGGACCTGGAAGGCCAGGTTGACGTGCTTGTTGATGAGCGTGATCGTGCGTTGCAGCGTGTGCAGGAGCTTGAAGCTGAGCTTTGTCGGCTCCGTGGTTAAGAGGTTTTGCTTTTTTGTTGTGAGATTATAAAAAAATTGGGTGGGTTGTCGGTACACAAAAGTTACAAGGGATGAAACGAGAATATGAAGGATCGAAAAGTTGCGAAGTGAAGGGTTATAGACCTGTATTTTTGTTTTGTTTTTATTAATAATACATGTGATCAAATCTTATCGACTTGTCTTCTTTGATGTAGAATTGTAGGAAGTAACTTTCGCCAGTTAGACGAACGCGGAGACTGCCGCTGTTCAACGTGGCTTTGCGTGGGCAACTCCCCGCTGAGCAGACAGAACCTTCGACCTTCCAGAATTTAATAGCGGATTAGGTCCGGTTTCCGCCATTGCATGGAATTGCGCAGAGTAGAGATCGCGACACGATCTGCATAATTAGATGATTTTAGATCTGCTTAAATACAGTCAGGGCAGCCTTTAAATGCCCTTTGACCTACCAACTACCAAGTTGAACTCTTGACGACCATTCAAACAATTATCGACTATTTATCCAACTAATTCAACCTACGAGCAAAATGACCCAATCGCTGCTGCTAACAGGCGCGTCCGGCTACATCGGCGGCGCAGTCCTCGACGCACTCCTCTCTTCCCCGTCCCTCTCGTCCTCGTTCAGCATCACAGCACCAGTGCGCAAGCCCGCTTACGCGGCCATCATCGCAAACGCATATCCATCAATCTCGGTCCCGGTGATCCCGGAGGGCTACAACGGATCGGCTTACGCGTCTCTGATTTCGAACGCGGATGTGATTGTGCACACGGGCGAATCGGCCGATGACGCGGATGCAGCTGCGTTGTTGGCTGCGAATACGAAGAAGGACGCGTTGCTTGTTCATGTTTCCGGGTGCTTTATTCTTCATGAACCCGCCACGCTTGATCTGCCGACTGCGCCGACGTTTGACGATGTGAAGGATATCCAAAAGATCGTGACCTTCGAGCGCACGAGACCGCACAGGACGATCGACGAAGTTGTCTTGGGTCTGCACGAGACGCGGGGGACAAACACGATCATCATCTGTCCGCCGCTGATTTATGGCGTTGGTGCGGGGAAAATCAATTCGGATTCGCAGCAGATTCCGCTTCTGATCTCGCTCGCGAAGGAGACCGGCGCGAATAGGAAGTTTGGATCTGGGATGGCCATGTGGAGTGGTGTGCACGTCTCTGATCTAGCCCGTCTGTTTGTTCTGATTCTCGAGAATTATCTCAAGACCCCCGAGAAACTGTCGTATAATCTCGAAGGCTACTATTTTGCAGACTCAGAGGAGTTCACATGGGCAGAATTACAGGCCGCACTCGATACGCCGTTAGTCAAGTACGGAGTCATTTCGCCAGACTCGACCTCAGATAAAGCACCTGCGTTCACGTCACCGGACGATTGTGTGAAATTGATGGGCGAGAAAGACGGGTCAAGATCATGGACCATCTATCGCAGTTTCTCCGTCTCGCATGGTACACGCGCTCGATTGTTGGGGTGGAAGCCTGTTGAAGGGGATATGAGATCTTCGTTGGACGAGGCTGTACAGCGGAAGATTGCTTCTGAAGCGTGATATTTACAATAAAGCAAGTTATAGTTGGTTATATACAAAAATGAATCACTCCTCCTCGTCGCTATCACCAAAAACTGCCGAAAACAAGTCCGCAGGCGCTTTAGGCTGCTCCAATGCCTCGTTCCGCTCAGACTCCACCCCACCTGACCCGCCGCTGGCTGTTTCAAAACTCTTGCTCACGTCCACGCTCAAGTTTGCGTCTTTCGCCATCTCGATCAGTTTCTCGCGAGATACTAAGTCAAGCTTCTCTCTCGCGCTCACTTCCGCCGCGACAACGTCGTCCGGTACGCCAAGCGGCGGCTTGACGTTGAATCGCTTGCATAGCAATCGGCTCGGGGTCCATAAACTAATTTTCCTTGTAAGCGGTCCGTACATTCCCATTTCAGCCGCTTGATGAGCTTCGTCTTTAACTGGCGGCTTGGGCGTTGCAAGTCCGCCGAGTATGGTCACGTCATCCGCACCGTCGACGACAGACGAACCAGAAGTTGACGAAGACGTGAAGCGGTTCGCAAGCATTCCGCTGAGCGGTTTAAACAAACTTGCCGATTTCTGGAATTCTCGTAGTTCTTTAAGCCACTCATCGATCGTCATGCGTGATGATCCGTCTGCTGAAGCCACAACCGTAGCCTGTAGCGGTGCCAGTACGGATTTCATGTCTGCTGTTCCAGCGTGTGCTTCAAGATACGTGCGATATCGTCGCCGTTTAGCCGGATTATCGCTATACGGTAAAAACGCGCCGCTTGATAAGGCAGACGTGACAACGTGGCGCTCGATTGATGGGATCAGTTGGAGTAACGCGCCTTCGTTCATTTCGGGCGCAGACGGCGGAGCTTCAGATTTAGCTGGCGGGAGATCCGTTTTGCCAGTCAGCTTTACGATTCTGGAACGCTGCTCGGGCGTCATAAAGTCAAACACGGATTTTCCGAGCGACGCGTCTGAGCCGAGAAGATGCGAGCGCTGGGATGCCGTGAGTCGAGTAGTTGATGATGTGGTGGACTGTGAGTCTGATGCTGGTGCTGGTACCGGTGGTGGAGCAAGGTTGGAGGTGTGAGCTGCAATCATGGCAGGAGTGATTGTAGTCGCCGGATCTTTCTGTACCAAAATTCCATGCACGAATGATTCCGGGACGGCGGGCGGCGGGTAGTCTTTGGTCTTTGAAGATAGCACGTTGCGGTCAAGTGTAAAGCCGCTCAGCGGCAAGCGACCATCATGACAAGCAAGTCGTGCCGATGATGTGGGAATTGTAGAAGTTGCGGAAACACCCTTTGAAACTTTTGCGGTCACTTTTTTCTTCGGCTTCTTGCCCAGCGTGCGGTCGTACGAAACAGGTCTGATTTCATACGGGTCTTCGTCGTCGTTATCATCGTGTTCGTTCAACACTCCGACTCCAAATCCGGAGGTTTTCTTTCGTGTAATCGTAGAGACTGACGGCAGTGGTATTCTGGAAGAAGACGTAGCAGGTTTCTCGTCTGCCTCCCGCAGCGATAAATCGGTCCCATATCCTAGCCCATGCACATCGTTCTTCGGTCGCAATAAAGCCACGTTTCCCGGATCGCGCGGAGGCAATTGTACTCTCCGCCCTTCAACAACCGTCTCGCGCAGCGGACCGATTCCAAACCCGGCCTTCCAGCCCATCTTGCGCAGCAGCGCGTACCCAGCTGAATCGGAGCTGGGACGGGTATCAAAGAAGTCATTGACTGAGAATGCAGCCGCGGGGAGGAGGTTTGATGAGGCCGCAGCGGTATGGCGAAGAGATGCGGTTGATACTAGAGTCTCGGAGGCACGCATGTCTGCGAGATCTTCTTCGTCCATGAAGTCTTCCGGCGTGAATGTCTTTTGCTTGCCATCTTTCGCTGAGACGAACTGCGACGGTGTCCAACCTTCCTTGTTAGTAACCACACACGCTCTTAAACTCACCCCTAAACAAAATACACACCTTCCTTGGATCCGACGGTATTGAAATATCCAGCCGAAAACCCGCCCGTGAACGCGCCGTGGAACCGCTTGCGGCCCTGCTCATCGCGCGCATCCTGCTTCCACACCGGCACGAACGCGTCTTCCGTCGCGACAGGCGTGCCCAGAAAGATCGACGGCGGCTGCGTCGAGGTTAACAAGTCGGGATCCGCGGCATGTTGTCGTTTGCGCGCCATTGCGAGGGCTCATGCCTACTCCGGTGTGTTTTATGTATAATAGCAGCAGGTTCTGGTGATATGTGAGAGAGAAGCGGTTGAACCGGTTGCAGTCTGGCAAAGTCCCAAGTTCCGCGGTTGCGCACGTGCGGGCGGGTTGCACCGCCAAAACTGAAACTCGAGTTCAGCTCCGCCGTCGCGCTTGGCCTCCCATAAAGACAGACCACCGCGCCCCGGAACCGACCTCGAATTGCCGGCCGCCCCGCCCGAAGATCAAGCTCACGTTCCCGCGCGCAGACCGCCCGGCAAGCTCGACCGCGTCTCCGTGGATCGCTGTTTACACTCTTCCGCTTCCGCCAGCCCTGCCCCTGCCGCTCCAGCTCGTCCGACTCGCCCCCTCGCTCTCGACCACGACCACGCCTACGCTCACGTCCCCCGCCCGTCCTCACCAGCCATGGCTCCCACGGCCGTCGCTCCAGGTCCGCTGCCCGCGTCCGCGCCGGACGTGTTTCCCGCGACCGCGATCCCGCCAGCGGCAGTGCAGCAGCAGCAGCAGCAGCCGTCGCGGTCCGGCGCAGCGTCCGCGGCAGCACCATCCGCGGCCCCGCTGCATCGCCAACACTCGTCGTCCACCAAACGACGCACGCTCGGCGACTGGGATCTCATGAAAACCATCGGCGCCGGATCCATGGGCAAAGTCAAGCTGGCCCGGCACCGGCTCACGGGCGAAACCGCGGCCGTCAAGATTGTCCCGCGATACGTGCCCGAGGGCCAGCTGCATGCGCATAACCCAAAGTATCTGCGCATCATCCGCGCCGGTCCGGACGGAATCGTTCACGAATCGCCGCGCGGCGATCATCCGCAGGCGTCAAACAAGTCGTCGACGGATGAAAGCAAAGAGATCCGGACGATCAGGGAAGCTGCCATCGTGTCGCTGCTCGACCATCGTTACATCTGCGGCGTCCGCGAGGTCATGGCGATGACGCACCATTACTACATGGTCTTTGAACACGTCGACGGAGGCCAGATGCTGGATTACATTATCTCCAACGGCCGGCTCAAAGAGAAGCAAGCCCGCAAGTTTGCGCGCCAGATCGCGTCCGCACTCGACTACTGCCACCACAACTCGGTCGTGCACAGAGACCTGAAGATTGAAAACATTCTCATCTCGAAATCCGGCGACATCAAAATCATCGATTTCGGACTCAGCAATCTGTACTCGCCGCAGTCGCTGCTCAAGACGTTCTGCGGATCGCTTTATTTCGCGGCGCCGGAACTGCTCAACGCTAAGCAGTACGTCGGGCCTGAGGTCGACATCTGGAGTTTTGGAATCGTGCTTTACGTCCTTGCGTGCGGGAAAGTGCCGTTTGATGATCAGAGCATGCCTGCACTGCATGCAAAGATAAAACGCGGTAATGTCGAGTATCCAAACTGGCTATCGTTAGGTACGTATTCCTGTCACGCACCCCCCTCTCTGCAAGTTCATAATTTTCTAATGCTATCCAGAATGCAAAAGTCTGCTCTCGCGAATGCTAGTCGTCGATCCAAAACAACGAGCCTCACTAGCCGAAATCATCAATCACCCATGGATGATCAAAGGCTACGACGGTCCGCAGGACTCCTACCTCCCCCACCGCCGCCCGCTCACGTTACCGCTCGACAAGGAAGTAATCCACGGCATGCACGGATTCGAATTCGGATCTGACGAACGAATCGAAGCTGAACTGACTGCCGTGCTTGAATCGCCAGAGTACGAAGCCGCGAGACAGGCGTGGTACCGCGCGGACGCGGTTGCTGCTAGTTCTGGCGGCCATTTCAACAATTTCTTGAATACTTCATCCCTCGCACAACCGTTTTCTTCGTTCTTTGACAGCAATAATAGTAGCAGTAGCAGTAACATGCACTCACCAACTAGCGCTCACAGGAAGAAGTCTACGTTCGGGTTTGATTTCTACAAGCGCAAGCAAAGCACTACGTCGGCTTCGTCATCACAAGAAACTCTCAGCGACTCCAAGTTTCCGGATCCGACAAACGCGTACCATCCGCTTATCTCGATTTATTACCTGGTGAAGGAGAAACAGGAACGGACTCGTCGTCGGCCTACGCTTGAATCAGTCGGGTCTGCGCTGTCAGTCACCAGCACAGCCGCATCCGGATCGCAGGCATATGTTCCCGGTGCAAGTGCCGCAGGAACCGTACCCCCTGTTCCTGTGACGCCTGGAAGCAGCAACAATCGGAACTTGGGCAGATTACAAATCCCAGTGATACCGGTCCCGGAAACGGCGCATACACACACGCAGCCTTCGAGATTGTTTTTCCCTGGCCGCTCCCGAAGCGTGAATCACGGACACAGCGGGTACGTCCCGAACGGGTCCGGCTCGAATTTATCTGCGTCGCCGAATGATAACTCCGAACTCACATCGCCCGCGACTCCATATTCACCCGCGCTTAACGGAAGCGGCGGCGGAACTGCGCGGGCGCATCAGATCGAGCTGCCGACGATTCTGTCGGAAGCCAACAGTCCGAACGAGTTTGGCCAGACTATCAACCCGTCAGTGTCGCCTTCTGACGCAGCATACCCTGCACCGCCAGCCAGTCCGAGCGCGACTAAACGCGACGGTCTTTCGATCGGTGGTATTTTCAGACGCTTATCAACCCGTCGTCCGCACAGATCAAACAGTACAAACGCCAGCGGCCATCGCGAGCTACGACACCAACAGAACCCAAGCATGACATCAGCCGCCTCTTCAGAAGACGAACGACCACCACCGTTACCAACCATCGACTCCTTCGACGCAGCAGCTTACGACGATATGCCACCTGCGCCAGTGGCTTCTGCCGCTAGACCTGGTTCTCGACCGGGCTCGTCAGATCAATCTCGTCATGCCGTAACATTTGCTGCCGAAGAACCACGGTCGCCGCCGCTTCCGTCTGCACCGGCGACGCCGGTGAAACAGCAGAATACGCAGCAGTCGTTTATTCGGTTCGAGCGGTTGTTTTCAAGGGCTTCTAATTTGGGAAGATCGACTTCGATTTCGGAAGGTACCTACAATAGACGTGCGAGTCGAGCTATTAATTAGTTATTTTCTTTTTTGTGAAGCATGAAATTGGTGAGGGAAGGGGGCGGTTATGCATTTTTCGATTTACACGTGCGTGTTTTTCGGTTTTCTTTTTGTCTTACTCGTTATTTTCGACAGTATTGTTTTCTTATGGTGATAGGTTTTACATAGTTTATCGTGTTTCGATTTGCATAATTTTGTTTTGCTGTGCGTTAAATTTCGATCGGGTCGTTCGTGTTAATTATCTAATTAATTACAAAAACTATTTCGACAATTATATAACTTGTCACCCGTCTTTCAAATTCATACACCTCAATTTCCTGCATTTATACTGTTACACATTATATCTCTCCTTCAACAACTGCTGTACGCCCGGCGGTATACGTTCCATGACGACATTATCCCAATCACTAACCAGTCCCTTATACCCCACCAATATCGTGGCAAACATCTGCACCAATTCCGGCGTCGGCTCGGCGTATAACCCGATCGCTTCCACGAAATCCGGAAGACAGTCTTTTAACCCGTTCGGGTTCGCGACAACGATCTTGCACATGCCCTTGAATGCTGATTCCTTCTCATCCGTATCTCGGATCATTCGAAGCGCTTTACACCAATATGCTGCAAACGCATCGAGTCGCGGCGCGATTATATCCGGACACGCAAGTCCAAGCCTGCCGATTGTGATTGCCGCGTTCTCGATTATAGTCTGTTCGACGTACCCAGTAATTCCGACCAGCACGACCAATTTCTCCATCAGCGGACCCACGAACGGACGCACGTTATCACCTAACCTGAGCGCAAGTTCGCCAGCTGCCCATGTCGCGTTATTACAAACAGACGAACAACTCGGATCGCTTGAATCAATCTGCGGGATTAACTCGGTCATGATGGCGGGAATGTACGCCTCTAAAACTGAAAATGTGGAAATCGCCATGTCGCCAACTAACGCAAACGCGCTCTGGCGGACTTCGTTGACCGGTTCTCGCATGCACACGATTAGCATCTGTAATAACGGATATTGAGATTGCGTGATTAATTCAACCGCAACACCGCCAAGCCCCTGTACGAGACCGTCGAGAAGATCAAGCGTGGTCACGACGAAATCCTTATCTGGAGCCTCAAGTGTCGAATCTTCCAAAGATTCCTGGTACATAACCAGATTATCATGCAGAATCTTCGTCGACCGGTGGAAAACCGGCTGCGCGAACGGCGCAAAGTACTCTCCCAGCGCGGCAGTAACTGACGACAAACACTCCAGCAACGGGAACAAATCCGTATCGTCGTCATTCAGCTTCTGCCATCGATCAATCAGGGGCGGTAAAAGCAAGTCGATGTACTCCTTGTTCATCATCGCGTACCCGACCTTGTCGACCAGAGTCTGTACGGCATCATATAAAATCGCCAGATTTTTGCTCTGGTATTTCTGGAAACAAAGCGTTAAACTGCGCAATATGTGCACGAGATATGGAACAAGTAAACCGCTGGCCTGTTCTGTGAAACTCGCAAATCCACTGCATCCTGCTTCTTGCACTTTTTTGTTGTTGTCTAAGCAGCATTTTAAAAGCTATAGATATAAACCGAGTTAGCAATCACATGCAAAATGGAAATGGAATGGCAAAAAATACAACTCACCCCTGTAAGCACGGGAATAAATTCGCGCTCGTAGCCGATTTCAGCCGAGCGGTAGCAGATCCAACTACTATACCGACCCAACGTCCAGCAAGCAATCTGTCTAATCGGTACCTAGTCCAAATTAGCGCTCCGCCGTAATACTGGCAAAAAAAGGTACAGCACCACATACCACTGGGTCGTCCAGAGCCTGGACCAAGAATGGGATAACCTCGGGCAAGAATGGTGACATTCCATCCACACAACCCTCTGCAATAGCACCATACGCCAGGATAGCAGCCTCGCGTATCGGCCATTCATGGGACACAAGATTTGTTTTGAGCGTAGGGAGACTGTAGTCTAATATACTCTCATGGTAACTTGACGCAAAGATATCAAGCGCTGCGGCCGAACACTTGCGCAAGTTCCAGTCGGAAAGATCCATTATATCGTCGTCATCGTCTGAATCGTCATCATCGTCGTCTTCTTCGTCGGCTTGTTTGCCTTCGTTTTCTGGCATCGCGAAACTGCTGACTGTATGCGCAATTTTCGACTTGGCGTGCGTCGGACGAATGTCTGTAAGTTTATCCTCCATATCCGCGTCATCGGCGTCCACGCTATCGAACCGCATGATATCTTGCTCAGAGTAGACCATGCACCGGAACAGCACTGGCAAGATTTTCGGCAGGAAAGTGAGAACTTGGGACCGCAGCTGTTCATGTTCTGCCAGACCAAGCAAAAACTCACAGGCCTCTAGCGCAACTTGCTCGTCGTCGTCGCCCATGCAATGAAGTGTATAATCAACGATTCCAGCCAGATGCGGCACGAGTTTATCTTCACGCACGTCAAGCAGCATAACGAACGCAGTGCAGATATTACGACGAACATCAGGATCCGAGTCCAAAGCAAGTTGAAACAAAGTAGTCAGGAACAAGTCGATATGGACAAACAAAGCCTGGGACATGCGTAAAATGAATTGGTTGAGACACACGATACTCTGGCTTCGCACTTTGGCCGACGGTGATCTCGCGAGTTCGAGGAAGCGCGGAATCATGAAACCTAGTACTCGTTGGCCTTCCGGGTCATTGTCGAGCTCATAGCCAGCGTCTTCGAATAGCTTCGCGAGCGCGCTCAGCGAGCCTTCTTGCACGATGGGATTCTCGTGGCCGGCCATCGTCATGAGCTTCGGCAGCACTTCAGGCCAGTGCTTGAACCCTCCCTTCTGAACAAGAGCCGAGACTGTGGAACCTGCAATGTTGCGGATAATTCCGACAGGTTGGGTGAGGCCGACAAGAATGTTTTCTTTGATGTATGCGAGCACGACAGGAGCGTTTGAGATAACGTCGTACTGATTGAGGATATTGTTTTTCAGCATGAGTCCAGCAGAGGCACGCAAATGAACTTCGCCATCGCTCGTGGGACTGATGAGGATGGTGAGCAGGTAGTTGTTGAGGTCCGCATTGCTTCGTTTGGCGGTCTCTAAAGTCTGTTGTGGGTCACGTCAGTGGGGTGCAAGAACCGGGCCAATTGCGCGAGAACTCACCTTGGTAGCCGAGCCACGGAGCGCGTTGTCAGGCGAGAGCGTGTTGGCAAAGACCACGCGCAGCTGCTCGAGGAACTCTGGTTGTGGGGTCCACGACATGCTGGAAAGGAAGCGGTAGCGACGACCGGCAGGGCCTCATACGCGAGGACAAGCGAGAAAAGCCCAGGGCGGGGGGTAGAAGTGCGCGGGCAGCAGCAGCAGCAGCGGCAGCGGACACAATCGCACAAAAGCTCTTTGGTCTGTAGTAAGCGTGCCTGCTGTCGTGCTATAACATGTATTATCTGACGATGCGGTCGGGGGGGCAGGGAAAGTCGCCGGGAAGCTGTCGATGTGGTGGTCCGTGGCCAGGTTTTCCCGGAATTTATTTCATTTCAGCTGTTCGGCGGCGGCGATGAGCGCTCGACAAAAAAGAGTTTTGTACCGGCCAGGGCGAGGGTTCTGGCTTTACCCGCAACTGCCCTCGACGCGTAAACTGACTTGTCAACTCATGTGACAAGCTGACTTATAACATATTCAGCTAGATCTTTCTAATTAAAAGATAAGACTAGTTAGTGAACTAGTTGTCATGTTATGTACACATCTAAGCAGACTCAGAGCCGCAGCTTCCGTTTCTAGTCTTTTGTACACGTCCTATACCAAACTGCACATCGTGCGGTCTGTCACATTATTTAGCACGGCGCCGAGCAGTCTTGAGGCAGAGCCGGCTCTACGGGCGTCGTCGTCCATTTCTCAGAACGCAGATGGAACAAGCAGTGGCACGAGTGAATCGGACGAAAGCCGACAGCTGAATAAATCAGTAAACCCCTTCGAATACCATGTCGTTGAGGGGGCAGAGATGTGGGACATGTACGAGCCCGGAGGATATCATCCTTTGAAAGTCGACGATGACTTGCATAACGGGCGATATCGACTGGTCCACAAGCTTGGACACGGAACATATTCGACTGTGTGGCTAGCTCGCGACTTGCAAGGCGCGCGGTACGTGGCAGTGAAGGTCATGGTTGCTTATACCAGTGATTCCTCGAGCGAGGCCAGTATTCTGCAATATTTAAGTACCTGCACGTCTGAACCGGGCGGCGAAATTGTTCGTCCTCTTCTCGACGAATTCTGGGTTACCGGTGTCAATGGGAAGCACAAGTGCATTGTCACCCCACCCGCGCGGATAAACCTTAAAGATGGTATGAATATATGGTATGATTACAGCAATTTCCAGCCTAAAGTAGCGCAGTCAATTATTGCTCAGCTTGTTCAAGGGGTGGCTTTCCTGCATAGTCGAGACATTGTACATGGCGGTATGTGAAGCTTTGATTTTGTCTCTGCTGGATCGTCTAGCTGACTTATCTTGAAGATCTTCATCTAGGTAATATTATGCTCCAGTTTCCTGAATCGCTTGATCGATACTCTTTGCCAGAGTTATACAAGAAATTTGGAGCGCCAAGGTCAGAGAAGATAGAACGTTGTGACGGATCGCCAGTGCCGAATGGAGTACCTACGCAGGCCTTCCTTCCCGCTGACTTCTTCATTGGCAAATGTGACGTTGTGCTGGGAGAGGACAAGATTGTCATCTGCGATTTTGGGGAAGCTTTTAACCCGCTTAAAACCACCAAGCTGTCATCCCACACTTTCAGTCATCTTCGGCCGCCTGAGTTCTTTATGTGGCAGGAGCCTCTGTCATTCCCCTCAGATATTTGGGCACTTGCTTGTGATATTTGGGAAATTTTGGGTCCGGTAACGCTTTTTCGCTTTGATGACCCTGGACAGCTCATTGTAGAGTGGGCCAGCCTTTTTGAAATTTCACCGCGCGAGCAAGAGTGGTGGGCGAACTGGGACAAGAGATCGGAGTTCTTTGACGAAGAGGGTGAGTGGGCGTCTAGCAAGGACAAGCCCTCAAAATTGGAATGGGACGCGCATCTTGAACGATGCATACAGCGGTATCGGAAGAATGCTGGCTTTGATGTCGTCACGAAGAGTGAGAGCATGGCATTAAAGGAGATGTTGCGCACAATGCTAACCCTTCGGCCGGAGGACAGAGCGACAGCACAGCAAGTTCTGGACTGTGACTGGATGAAGGGCTGGGGGCTGCCAGCTCTTGCAGAGAGTCGGAGTATTTCTAATTCTGCGTCTGCGACTAGGGGAACAGAGGAGTGATACAATTTATGTACCCCGTTTCCATGAATTTGCAAGGCTGTCAAAGGACAGCAAGATACATTGACAACTGAAAAAGAACATCAAGAACACAATTATAATCCAAGCAAGGAACAAGTAGAAACAACCAGAAAGTAGCAACCAAGCAACCAAACAAACACCGAGAGCATAGCAGTACATTAATATGACCCATGAAAATAGCAAAAACTGAGAAATTCAAAAGAAAAGAAAGCCTAGGGATCGGTATCCATCAGCACATCCTTCGGCACCAAAAACGGCGCGTCCGAAAAGTCGCTGCTCTGCGAATCCACCAGCGTGTTATCCATTGACGAAAAATCGTCATCGTCGTCCGTAGCCATGCCGTTCTCAATCTCGTCCTCAGACTCGTCCATCTCGCGCGACCGCTTATTCGACGGCCGAGCAGTAGCTGCAACTGCTGCTAGCCGATTCGGGTGGCCGTAGCCCGGGAACCGCGGATTGTTCGCGTACGGATTGATGACAGTGCCGGGATCGCTCTGGATGCGCGCGGCAGGCGACGCGTTGGTGAATTTCGTGTTCGGATCGGGCAGCTTGTAACCCTCTGATATGCTCTTCCGCACTTTCATGCCGACGTGCACGAGCGAGGCCTGGATCTCATTCGGTAGCATCTCACGCGTAAGACTTCCCGGTTCGCTCGACGAGTAGATCTGGAAGGACGAGGTCGCCGGGTAGGGACTTGCTGTGCTAGACGACGGGGACGCGTCAAGGCTGTAGTGGCGCGAGACGGGCGCGTGGTGACGCGGAAACGCGTGCGGTGAGATGAGGACGCGTTTCTTTAGCCGGTCGGAGCCGGTCGCGACGGGGACGGGCGTCGAGAACGGCATCGTGGGCGGGCGGTGGTGGTGGAGGAGAAGTGCAAAGGGGGGAGATGTGGAGGAGCGCTGGCGGGCGAGGCAGGAGTCAATTCAAACCCAATTTAGTTAAGCGCCAGCCACGCGTCAGCACGTGATATTTTGAGTGACACTGCTGCTTTATATCACGTGAATGTTAGATGACACTATGGCCAGCGTCACGTGGACTCGCTTAGCCGCTCAGCGGCCGTGCCGCCTCGCCCGAGTTCGTCAAAGAGAAGCACCGCGGATTCGGCAGAGAAAACTCCGGCTTTTTGCTGCTGTTTGTTTGTTGTTTATTGTTCGTCATTGTTGTTGCCGGTTCACCAGCTCAACTGTTTGTTTACGCGTCTGGTTACGTCTTGTCTGCGTCTGCGCGTGTCTCGCTCGCCGTTAATCGCTCCGCCCGCTCAGTCCCACTCCGCCTTTAGCTGACCCTTCACGTCCATCTCCATCCGCCATTCCCGCCCACCCTTTTCTTCACTCCCCTTCCGCCCTCCCTCCCTCCTCCGCGATGCCCGACGTGCCCGCATCGGCCGTCGCAGAGCCCCCGGGCCGCGATCCGCGCGCAGTCCCGCCACCAACGCCGCTCGACACGGACTTCAGCGCGCTCCACATCTCCACCACATGCACCACCAAAACAGAGACCACGATTCCGGCCCCGAACCCGCTCGCGTCCGTCCACACAGCCCGCGGAATTAGACCAGCAGGCGTGTCCGCAGACGTTCAGGACCGCATTCGCGCGTTCCAGCTCGCGCGGCAGGCGTCAATGCCGCTCCGCAGCCCACAGTCGCCCGCTGCCGGATCCCCAATATCAGTCGGGTCACCAATATCCGGGCCCGGGAGTCCCGTGGCAGGCCGGTCGCCTTCTAGTGCACGGCCACAACCTAAGTTATCATTATCCCAGCGACGAGGACTTGCTTTGAGCGGCGCAAGCTCGCCGGCTTCGTCTCCCAGCAGTGCATCACCGGTGACGACGCCGTCGCCTGGAGCGCTGCGACTGCCAGACGCGAGTCCGGTAGTTCCAGAATCACCAGTGCTACACGTATCTGCGGATCCGCAATCGCTGTTTGCGTCGTACTCGCAGTATATCGACGTCGCGACCGGATCGCTGAATTTTGCAGGCAAGGCCTCGATCGACTCGCACGGCATCCGCTTCGCATCTGGTTCGAGCTTCAAGATCGAGCTCGACGACCTGGAAGTGCTCGGCGAGCTTGGCCGGGGAAACTACGGCACGGTCTCGAAAGTGCGGCACAAGCCCTCGGGCGTGGTCATGGCCATGAAGCAGGTCCGGCTCGAGCTCGACGACGTCAAGTTCCGTCAGATTCTCATGGAGCTCGACATTCTGCACAAGTGCGCGACACCGTACATTGTCGATTTTTACGGCGCGTTCTTTGTCGAAGGTGCGGTTTACATTTGCATGGAGAACATGGACGCTGGCAGTCTCGACAAGCTTTACGCGGGCGGAGTCGAGGAGCCCATGTTGGCGAAGATTACAGAGGCCGTCGTGCGCGGTCTCAAGGTGCTCAAGGACGAGCACAACATCATCCACCGTGACGTGAAGCCGACAAACATTCTGGCTAATAGCGAGGGAAAGATCAAGCTGTGCGATTTCGGCGTGTCGGGCAACCTCGTCGCGTCGATTGCGCGGACAAACGTGGGCTGCCAGTCGTACATGGCGCCGGAGCGGATCAAGTCCGCGAACCCGAACGACGCAATCACATACTCTGTGCAGTCCGACATCTGGAGTCTCGGCCTGACGCTGCTCGAGATCGCGAACGGCTCGTACCCGTACCCGCCCGAGACGTACGGCAACGTGTTTTCGCAGCTCAGCGCGATCGTGGACGGCGAGCCGCCGTCGCTGCCGCAGCCGCGGTTCTCGCACGACGCGGCGAGCTTCGTGAAGCAGTGCTTGAACAAGGACGCCGTGCTGCGGCCGACGTACGCGAAACTGCTCGCGCACCCGTGGCTGGTCAAGAACCGCGGGGTCGAGGTCGACATGGCGTCGTGGGCGCAGGGCGCTCTGGCGCGGAGACGGGCCGGAGGCGTGGTAGAGGCCAAGAAGCCTGCGCTACACGCGGGCGGTGCGATCAGCGGGCAGTAGATGAAGATAGTCATACTCCAACACAATACACCATTCACATATACGACCATTTACAACATAAGCTGGTTGATAGACTAAAGATAAAACAATGAAGCTGTTGATAGGCTTCCCGAAGCGGAACCGCAGGGCATGTGAACTGAATAAAATAAAAAATAAAAACGAAAAAAGCTGATCCGAGCGCTGCGCCCGAGCGTGCAAATTTTTGTGCGTGGCGCCGCCACAATTGTGGTGCGCAAAGCACAAGCTAATTACACACAAGATGCCCGTGTTCTGGCGCCAAAACAGCGCGGGCGGTCCCCGCGCCGCGCGATGATGCGATTGAGTCGCGCGCCTTGTCAATTCGTGCGCTGGTGATCTTCTGCGCCTGATATAAGTTGGGCGAACCTCCCCTCCTCCCTCTTCACCACTTCCCTCCTCAACCTCCTCCACCCTCTTCTTCTCTCCCCTCCCCAGCCAGCATGGCAGACGACCCGGAAGCCCCGCGCCCGCGCCGCCGCTCGCTGCCCGGCCACCACGCGCAAACCCACATCCGCCTCGCTTCCTTCTCCTCCCAGTCCCCCTCGCTCTCCGTGCTCTCCTCCTTCTCCGCCTCCCCGGGATTCTCCACCCCTTCCGGCTCGCTAAAGACCACACCGCGCACATTTGTCCACGGCGCGCTGCATCATGGTCCGTCGCTGGCTCACTATAGCTCGTCTTCTGGGATCACACTAACCTCCGTCTTGTCTAGATTCTCCTAGCTCGATTCCTCACGCTGCCGCCGACGTCCGCGACTACACCGCCGAGATAGCCTCGCTGGCTCTCGGAGACACAACGACACACCCTGTCCTCGTCCCTCTGCCGCCGCCAATTAGCGTCCCGCCGCTTTCCTCTATTGCGTCCGAGTCAACCCTAACAAACCTTCTGCGCTCTGGCTCGAACTCCTCCTCCTCCGTCTCGCCAACCTCGACAACCAATATCGACGCAATCAATTCAATCCAACACCCTCTCGAACCCATCGACAGCGAGATTGACCAATTGTCTGCACCGGTCGAACAGCACTTTGGTCACCGTCCACGTTTTCGGGATAATTACTACGACGACAGCGACTCCGACTCTGACGAAGGCCATCCGCTGATTTCTGGCTCCAATGGCTCCCACGACAACGGCACTGGCTCTTTCCATACGCGGTATGGCTCGCAGTTTGGTGTGCAGGACTGGTCCGACGTCGACGGGGGCTCTCGTCGTCCGTCTTGGTTCCGCCGGATGTCGAGCCGCACAACCGGATGGCTGGCCTCGGACTCCTCCACCACACAAGGCGAACCCGAGTACGCCCGCCCACCATTGATCCACCGCACTCGCCCGCTGCTTAAGTCTGCTGCTTTTTATCTCAGAGACTGGCGGTCCGATATACTGCTGCCAGTCAAATATGTGCCGTCTGTCATTCTCGGCGTCCTGCTCAACGTGCTCGATGGTCTGTCCTACGGCATGATCTTGTTCCCTCTGGGTGAGCCGCTCTTTTCATCACTCGGTCCGCAGGGTTTGTCTATGTTTTACGTTTCTTGCATTGTTTCTCAGCTTGTCTACTCGGCCGGCGGATCCGCGTTCAAAGGCGGCGTTGGCTCTGAAATGATCGAGGTTGTTCCATTCTTTCACTCCATGGCGTACACCTTGTTGGCTCGAATTGGCGAAGACAAGCCCGAGTCTGTTCTAGCTACGACTGTTTTGGCTTATGCTCTTTCGGCTATGGTCACAGGGTTGGTGTTTTTCTGTCTTGGATTCGCCCGCATCGGGTCCCTGATCGGATTCTTCCCTCGGCATATTCTGGTCGGCTGCATCGGCGGCGTGGGCTGGTTCTTGGTCGCAACTGGACTCGAGGTTTCATCTAGACTAGAAGGAAACCTCGAGTATGATCTGGCAACCGCTAGATACCTATTTCAGCCTCTCGTGCTTCTCAAGTGGGGTATTCCTCTAGCTCTCGCGTTCATTTTGCTCGCATTGGAACATTTTGTCAAGCATCCTCTCCTTGTTCCTTCATATTTCATCATTGTTTTTATTGGCTTTCACGTCTTAGTTTCTGTTATCTCTGGAATTTCTCTTCCAGAGCTACGAGAGCTCGGCTGGGTCTTTGTCAGTCCCGCGGCAAACGTTCCTTGGTACAGTTTCTACAGTCTGTACAACTTCTCCGCTGTCGACTGGCCGGCCCTGATATCCACCATTCCGGCTATGTTTGCGCTTACTTTCTTTGGAATTTTGCATGTGCCTATCAACGTCCCCGCGCTCGCCGTGTCGGTTGACGTCGATAATGTCGATGTCGATCGTGAATTGATTGCCCATGGAATCTCGAATGCTCTTTCTGGACTTTGCGGCAGTATTCAGGTATGCCTTGCATTTTGTTTTAACCAGAGTTTGAGGATAGTACTAACAGTTCAGAACTACCTTGTATATACAAACAGTTTACTATTTATCCGGAGCGGTGCCGACAGCCGTGTTGCCGGATTCATGCTCGCGATCGCGACCACCGCAGTCATGCTAGCTGGTCCTGAACTCATCGGAATCATCCCAGTCATGGTCGTCGGAGCGCTTATTTTTCTTCTTGGCATCGAGCTCTTGCGCGAAGCTCTTTACGACACATGGGGCCGCGTGAACAGGTTCGAGTACTTTGTCATTGTCGCAATCATCGTCGCTATGGGTACCTGGGATTTCGTGTATGGAATCATCATCGGAATCATCCTTGCATGCGGTTCATTCGTGGTCGAATCTTCCCGCAAGTCGGCCATCAAGGCGACCTATTCCGGTGCAGTCGCACGTTCTACTGTGCGCCGACATCCCTTTCAGCAGAGATTCCTGAAGGAAGTCGGACATGAGACGTTTGTGATCAAGCTTTCCGGGTTTTTATTTTTCGGAACCATCGTTTCCGTTGAAAGTAAAATCCGCAGCATCTTGACCGAGTCTCAGAACGACGAGTACAAGCGCATCAAGTACCTCGTTCTCGATTTCCAGGGCGTCAGCGGTATCGATTTCTCCGCAGCAGAGGCGTTTACGCGTGTCAAACGACTTCTCGGACAACGTACGGTTGAACTTATTCTTTGCTCGCTTTCAGAGGAAGCGTCGAAGGGACTTGCTGCAGTAGGGATTTACGAGACGTCGGAAAGCGACGACCTGCATATCTTTGAAGACCTGAATTCAGCGCTCGAGTGGTGCGAGAATGAGCTGTTGGCTGTGTATTACCAAGTTCGAGATCAGCAGACACGCGCGCTTGCAGCTGTTGCTGCGACTGCAGCAGACGCGAATAGCGCGAAATCAGTTCCGGAAGAAAGCAGAGACCGGTATATCACCCGCGTGAACGCGCTGATTTCGGATAATCTGACTGAGATGGCGTCGCCCAGACGCAGCTTTTTGCACCAAGCGAGCTCGAACGTGATGCTCACTGATCCGACGTTCCAGCCTTTATCGCCTGACCTTGAATCAGACGAGGTGAATGAGCAAGTTGAGAGCGTGAATGAGACTGATGCGGCGGATGCGACGGCAGGTTTTGTGCCGGTTACCGCCACTACTACTGTCGCTGCTCCTGCTGCTAGCGCGAATTCGCACCGTTCTGCGGCCGAGTTCCCGCAGCCGCTTCCGCTTTTGTTACAGATTATCCACGATTTATCGTCAAAACCGGCCAGTTTCTGGAGTACCCTGTGCCTCTACTTTGAACGCGAGGAAGTTCCGGCTGGGGTATACCTTTACCGACGATCAGACGATCCGAACGCGTTCTATGTCGTCGAAAGCGGTATCCTGAAAGCAGAATATGACCTCGACCAAGGCCGTTTCTCGGAAGCCATAGTGGCAGGCACGACCGCCGGCGAACTTCCGTTCTTCTCAGACACGCAGCGAACAGCGAGCGTGGTCGTCGAGCGGGATGCCGTGTTGTGGAAGCTTGGCAAGGAAGCATGGACCAAATTTATGCTGGACGCTGACCAGTCCGAGACTGAAGTCGTCGCGAGATTGCAGGTCTCGTTGGAGTTATACAAAGTCGCGCTGAAGCTCACGGCGGAGAGGTTTAGCGCGATTACGGCGTACGTGCTTACTTCTGCGTGATCTCTTTTTTGTTTTTGTTTTGTTTGATTTTCTTATACATATATTTTTGTGCATATGATGGTCGCTATTGGCGGCGACTAGGGGGTCGTGTTTTGTCTGTTTTTTCTTTCTCTTCGTTAAGATGCATGTGGTGGTTATTGGTTTACGGAAACACTTTTTTGAATTTTGAGGGACTGTTATCGGAAATTTATAAAAAGTTCTGCTTTTTCTGTTTGTTTTTTGGACCAGATTGGCACACTGAGCTATACAGTCAAAGTGCCTGAATTCTATGTACATCACGGTGGTTTGGTTATCTGTGATGTTGGTATATAGTCTGTAGAATTATAATTGACGTTTACCATCGAAATTTGAGATCCTCTGTCCTCATCGCGGGCAGCGCGGCAGATTAAACAAACTCAGCAAAGTAAAAACTAAAACTTCAATCAAAGCAAGTAAGCAACAACCACAGAGGCATCGGATAGAAATATCTGTACTCTATTGCTGTTCTGTTGAATTCAAAGCGGGCAGGAAACAATGAAAAAGGCGGGGTGCGAAGTTAAAACTACATCACGTGCCATTAGTTTGGGATTTCTGAATTTGCAAAGTAGACTGACTTCTATGATCTCTATCACACTTTCTAGTCTCTACTGTGCTTCGTTCTGCTTTGCTACATTGATTGTGACCGGCGTTCTACTGTAAATTTTGCGAACCAGTACTTCAGACAACACATCAATTGAAGGATGACTTGCAGTAGTAACATGAGGTGGCTCTTCGCGTTAGTATGCTTGATTGCTATTTACGGTAACGTACTGGCTGTGCCTTTAGAGGTAGCGCAGGCGGAATTCGATCGAATCAAAGCTGTGGTAGCCACATGCAATAGTATGATGCCGTATGCGAATTCTACGCTCATAGTAACCGGTGACGGTTCTCTGGCAGTGCTGGTTGAGGTTGACAGTGAACGCGAGGACGAAGCGGTTTTTTCTGTGGCTGACTGCATGGGTGATGACGGCTTCAATGTTTTCATTGGTCCCAAAGTTGAGGGGCATATGGACTTTTTCGAGTCAAATGTTTTCAGTGAGATGGGACCGGCATACCTGCCAAGTAGCGAGAACATAACTGGGAACTTCACCTTCAATGTCGGGACAGTTACCAGCATTCAGGATATGGCGGAATTGGCAGAACATCCAGCTCTCCAAGATTGCGTGGGTATGGACATTGAGGCGAGTCAACCGTGGTACACTGGTGGGGATACGCCCTGAGTAGCACACGTTACACCTTGACACTTTGCTAGACGTTTTGCAAATTCTGTGTTACCCCTGAGCGATGAATTGAAACAAAAATATCACTATTAATGTCATCAGAAAGCTGATGATGGGACTCAAGAGTATGCCAATGTATTGCCTTACATGTCCTCACAGCTAGAGACAATCTTCAAGACAAATTTCCCTCAGCAAGTGAAAAGAGCAAATAAACCAGTTATAATTGTACCTATCCTGCCATTGGCATCTGTCGACAAGCCGGGTCTAACTCAGCTTGGCTCGCGCTCGCCATTCCCTACAGAATCATAACCTATAAGACTGCCCCCAACTGGTTGCCTTGCTGCCGCCGATAGAGCGCGGTATGTCCAGGATCAGGGCATTGGGAGTTGGATTTGAACCTTGGAGTCTTACCGGTGGCAGCGGCGTTTCGGTTTAAGGATAACGCTCTGAAGAACCGGATCGCGTTCAGATATTGTAGATGATTGTTAAAGCAATAAAATGTTTTGTATCTTTGCAGTCTTTTTCAATATCTGATCGCGATCTGGTTACAGCCGGGCGGATTGGCCCAAATGATTATGCTCGGCATGGTTAAAGGCTTAAAGCCAACGCAAACGAAAATAATTGCAATTTAAACACCAGATGCGGAATTTGGGCTAAGTGAATGAGTATGATTTTCTGCTGAGTCTGTTCTATAATCTTTGATTTTGTGTTTGATGATAATGCTAAGTTTTGTGACTATCAGTTTTACGGTTACCGCTTACGGTTCCCGTGGCTCAGATCCTTGGATAATAGTCGTTAGTCGAAATTCGTAGATAATTTGAATTAGACCGGCGATCGCTAATCGCTACTCGCTAGTTATGAATTATGACTGCACCATATGGTTATAAATTTGGTCTGGATCTCCTTTGTTATCGAAGACTCAAGCCGTATACGGCCGGCGCTGAGATCGCGATGATCGATTCTTTTTTTTGATCTAGTGCGCTGCATTTTGAGACTAAAATATTACATAATAATAAA